>OMNO01015044.1:9943-26802 GCA_900303215.1 Trachyrincus scabrus | reverse complement strand
CTCCACACACATTCCATGTTGATTTACACTCTGAATACAGATGATGTGTCGCCATCCATCTCAATTTTAGCCATCTCAATTGCCATTGCGTTGGGGGCACCGGATGCCAGGAGTTTATAGAATGAAACTGTACAATCAACGGGTGCTCCATATATCCATCTTAATCCTCCACTTAATAGTCTGTGTATTCACTTTCCTTTGCAGTAATCCGTGGCTCTGCACTGAGTAGGTCTTCCACCCTGCAGCATTGCTAAGGGACCAAGCTTTGTGGGTATTTAACACCCCAAATTGTGACCAGAGGCTTTGTGGACTCCACCCTTCTATGTTTCTTAATCCCTGTGTAATATGTGTTAACAATTCATTATTTATTGTTTTCTATTCCAAACTGTTTTTCCTGCTTCTTCTAACTTTGCGTCTGATCGCTGTGCAACGGAAGCTCTTATATTCGCTCTGCACACGTATGCTTAGTGTGTATGCTTCACTTCTCGTGTTTTGGCTCAGGTTGATTTGATGTCAAAAACCTTTTTCTTACGCTTACCGAAAAAGGTCGTTCTTAAAGACAAAAAAATACCCCACTTGTGTCATTTCCAGATAACCCGGACAACCAAGTGAAGTCAGTGTTCTCAGCAGGTATCGGAAGGCATGAAGCAATCCATTAAAGCACTATTCACTGCAACAGCATGAAGAGGACTAAAACTGCCATGCTTGTCCTTTGATACATCTTCTGCAATCTAAAAATGAATCGTAATAGTTTCGTCCTCACTTTCGCTTGGCCATCTCTAACCTGCCTCTTCCCCTCCCTCCCTCTCTCTGTCTCTCTAGCTTTTTTTAATCTTGGCCGTCAGAAGAGGGGATTGCAGCTTCAACAAGAACTAAAACACCCAATACCTCCTCTGTTCTTACTCCCTGCATCAACCTTTTTAATCTTGCATCTTTTATCTGATTTGTTGAATAGGGCCTTATGTGGACTCGCATGGTATTTATAATAAGGAATTAAATCAAACTGAGCCAACTGGGGAAATGTCAGAATTGACACTGCTGTCTTCAGAAACATATGAGACTGCCCTGAACAGAAGTCTTTGGAGAGTGTTTGTGTGGTTCCTTACACTACTGTTTAATCGGTCTCCATTTTAAATAACATAGCAATTATCTCATTTCTTTTCAATGAGAAAGCTGGTTTCTAATACAAAAAGTGTACTCAACAGCATACCTCTTAAGTCAAGTATGTTATCAAGTATTGCTAATTAACAATGACAATTGTAGAATTAATTGTCAGTGTCTTGGTTTTTTTTTTCAGTTGGAAATAATGAGCTGTCACATGCTGAAATCATTACACCTTTACACAACGTTGGTATTAAATACATTTATATTAAAAATCCTGCGGAAACTGAATCCATCATTTTCTTAGGCACTTATTAAAAGGCATTACTGACTGGATTTCATGCTTTAATACCATGGAGGTCACATTAAGTGCCCTCTTACACATTGTGCTTTAACAGTCACCAGCCTATTCTGTATTTTGCATGCATACCTTTATTTCATTACTGAAGTGATCATAACCTTTTCCCTCGTTGTTTTAACCCTGGTTAACTACATTCTGGTTAATTACATTTTTTTTTTAATGATGCATATTATTAATGTATATTTGCTGTCTTATAATTTTAGAACCCATTTGCCAAATATTACTATAAGGTGTAGTTGAATTGATTCCTAAATAGAGAAATACTGAAGAATACCTGTGCATTTATATAATTTATAAGGATATATTTTGTGTATTGAAGTGGAGACCTGTTTGTTTATGAAATATTACCTTTGGATGTGGCTTTCACTGTAAAGAAAAAATGGTGTCAGGAAATATACATTTTTAGCATCTGTCATCACTTCTTGTAGTCCAACACTTTTCCACAACGCATATTAGGCCTACTTTATTGTAGTTTGAATCTGTTGTTGTAAATTTTCAATAAAAACAATCCTATCCAAAATCCCAATGTTTATTTCCTGTACAAAAAATAATAAATAAAACTAGAATGTTGTGTGTATGAAAATAGAATACAAATGTGTAATACTTGTCTCACTACCTATATTACAACACACTTGCTTTTATGAAGAACTATGAAGAACCACGTGATGGTGTTTGGACACTTTATAACATCACGTTCCTGGTATTATTTTAAATGAGTACCATCCGTACTCATTTACAACTGCGGTTGCTGTTTGGGATCGAGCAATGCATTGTGGGCCAGTGCAGTCAGTGACAGCCGCCATGATTTTTACAGTAGTTCGACAGAAAATGGACGCTTTTGTAGAGTTAACGTAGTATTAGTTGGTTGTGGAGGGTTCGCGTACAGTTAATACAGTGTATTCAGAACGAACTATTTTATCGCTTTTATTCGTGGGCCGTTTTTGTGCAGAAAGCTACACCGCAAGGTTGTGTGGAGTTGATGCTACCAGGCTGCTGGTGTTAGCGGTGTTAGCTAGCCTGCTAAGTCTGCTAGCCTGCTTTCAAATAACATTTACAGGTAGTTAGCTATTAGCAGCTAGCTAGCTAATACATATCGGTCTGTGTAGTTTAATTCTGAACTAAACTGCCGATGATTCGCCGGATCAGGGCTACATCTTAAGGTATGATTGCATAATGCGCTTGCATCGTGTTACCATCGCAAATATTGATTGGTAGATTACTAATTTATTTGACCAACACATTTCCGCTTAGATACTGGTAAACCGTCTGGTGTGTCGGATTACTGCGTCACTCTTGTACGTAGGCCTCGTTTTGGTGTTTACCACGAAAACAATGTCTCCATCGCGTTTATTTTTGTAACACTATAC
Organism: Trachyrincus scabrus; assembly: GCA_900303215.1. Classification (NCBI taxonomy): domain Eukaryota; kingdom Metazoa; phylum Chordata; class Actinopteri; order Gadiformes; family Macrouridae; genus Trachyrincus; species Trachyrincus scabrus. The sequence goes on along the minus strand of OMNO01015044.1, from coordinate 23,973 downwards.
ATATATGTTGGTGCTCGATGAAGGCCGTACTTCGTCGGTGTACAGGTAGTTATTAGATGCAGTGTTTGGATGAACGTTTTAATGAACTAATTTTCACAATTGTTTATATAGGAAGTTTAGCCAATGATCTCTTACTAACTTCTTGTCAGAATAACACCATTACTTTCAACACTAGGTATGGCCTGGCTCGGACTGTAAGGTGCTGGTAATGGCAGAAGGGCTTGGCATTGGCGAAATGCCCTCCTTTGACCTGAGTACAAATTCTGAAGCAAAGAAGAGACCCAATTCATCTGATGGCAGTAAGTATTTACATATGCATGTTTAATAATTACACCCAATATGCACACATGGTTGTATTGACCTATGTGTAAGGTGTATGTCAATCATGGCTTCTAAACATTGTCGTTATGCTGTTTGTCACAGGAGAGGAACCCATAAGGAAAATGCCAATATCAAAGTTTGGTGCCAGGCCGCGATTTGAGCCTGTACACTTTGTCAGTGGGGGGAGCAGTGGAGGTGCAGGCACTGATGAGAAGGAAAATGATAAGGAGCGCAAGCGAAGTGATTCTCATGGTGCAAGATCATGGGAGTCAGAGCAGCCCTCCTACAGCAGAGCCCAGGGATACTCTACCACCAGATCTGCCTTTGACAGAGTACCTACCTATGGTTCTGACTCCTGGAGCTCCCATAGGGATAGAGATAGGACCAGAGATAGAGACATACCCCCAGGTAGTGCTAGTACTGGTCTAGGTTATGCAAGCCGTGGGGCTGCCTCCAACTATATGGCAAAGACACAACAGGACTATACCGCTAAATATGAAGCCCATGGCTCTCGGAATTCAGATTCCTACTCTCAGCCCATCAGGCATGATGGATACAGCGGAGGAAATAGATCAGGAGCGTGGGATGCAGGGCGGCAAGGATCGGGGTTTAGTCACCAGGACCGTCCATCCTCCAGCAGGCCATTTAGCAGAGTTTACAACAGCCCAGGCAGGAGCAGCCCCAGCCTGGCACAGTCTGCAAATCCACCACCTCTGCCCATATCTTCAGCAATCATGGAAGAGAAACAGCGGTTGATTTCCAACGTGGCAGCTGCATTAGCAGTCTCCTTTAGAGACCCCATGTACATGACCGGAACCGACTCGCCCAATTACAATTTCATGTTGAGCCGCAGCATCCAGGCCTGCAAGACCAACCCTGAGTATATATATGTCAACCTGAAAGATATTCCTCAAGCCGATCTCCCGAAGAACAGAAAAGTACTAACAGAAGGTTATGCATGTGAGTTAAGGTGCCAGTGTGTATATCTTGCTACTGGATACTCGGGCAGTAAAAATGGAGCCAGGGACCGTGCCTCCGAGCAGGCTGTTAAACTCTTCCTAAAGCCGGCTGAGGTTCGTGTTGTCCAGCGCAAGTATAGACACTCTATTGTCACCGACATCGTGGTATGTCAGATGCACAGTCCTACCCCAGCCTTTTTGCCCGCACTTCGAAATCCAGAGGACAAGCCAACACCCAGCTCAAAGGGCCAGTATGAGCCTGACAAACGTAAACACTGGACAGAATTTGTGGTCGTTGACAATGCTCATGATGCCATATGCATATTGAACAACTCTGCCGCCTTTAATCGCATGAAGATCGACTATAAGTTTGACCTGGTCCCAAACAGCAGTTATTGGCTCTGTAGCGTCTACCTGCAGGAGGAGCTAGTGGCCCAGTCTAGGGGCACAAAGAAGAGCTCGAAGCATGCAGCAGCAGAGGAGGCAGTGAGGAAACTTCGCATGAATCAGGCAGCACGACAACAACAGCAGCAGCAACAAGAGCAGCAGCAGCAGCAGCAGCAACAGCAGCAGCAGCAACAGTCGCAGTATTCCAGAGGAAACCATCAGTTGGATCCCTCTAGTGGATGGTTTGGGCAACAGGTTGGCAGGAAAAAGCATATAAGTGAGTTGGTTATTCTTGAAAACTCTGATAACGCCATCTGTATCATAAACGACACTGCTCAGTTTAATAAAGTATCAGCCGACTACAAGTTTACCGTGCTACCTGACCACCGCTGGAGATGTGAGGTCTATCTGGAAGGACAGTATGTAGCGGCAGGTATTGGGCCAAAGAAAATTGTGAAACACATCGCAGCGGAGGAGGCCCTGGCCACTTTGAGACAGACGCAGGCTGTAGTTAAATCAAACCTCAGGAAGGAGGGTCATTGTGATGCCATATCACGCCATCAGATACTGGCACGCTCTACTGAAGAGAGCATAAAGCAGGAGATCAAGGAGGACAACATTGGAAACCAGCTTCTCCGCAAGATGGGTTGGAAGGGTGGTGGACTCGGCCGGGACGGGGAGGGAATCGCAGAACCAATCAAGGTCAAGGAGCAGTTCTCCAGAGAAGGTCTGGGTATGGACATGGACAAGCCTGGTAATCAGCTCAGCAAGCGAGATATCGAAGACATCATCCGAAACTATGCCACCTCTGACCGCCAAGATGACCTGCGCTTCTCCACTGACCTCAACAACGACGAACGTAAGCAGATCCACCACATATCTCAGAAATATGGCTTGCGCAGCAAGTCGTATGGACAGGGCAGACAACGCTTTCTTGTTGTCAGCCGCAAGGTACATAAAGACCAGCTCATCGGTCAGCTGCTACAGGAAGGACAAGTGGGACGCTACGAGCTGGTGAAACCTCAGGCCTCTCACTGATTTGCATGAACAGTTGTCGTTGGCATGGACCTCTGGACAAAATAAGTATGACTGTAATATTCATACTTAAGACTGACTCATAAATACAACAATACAATACAGATAAATAGTAGGGTATCTTTTAGAAACAACTTGGATGTTTCTACATTCCTCTGCCATTATGGTTTAAGCCTGAACAAGGTCTTTTAGATAATGTTTTTTGCTCTTTTTTTTGGCCATTCCACAAGTCTTGGTTCTCTGCACTACATGCTTGATTTGAGTGCTTTCATGTTCGAATGCCTTGGTTTGTTGATTAAACATCACTGAAATTTGGCCAAAAACCTTTCATTTTTTTTCCCCTCAACAATTTTCACTGTAGCAAAATATGCACCTCTACATGTTAAGTACCACGACAGCGAAAAATACTATATGCCCAATCTAACCGTTAATACGTATTGATTTTCAATTGAAAGCAACCACCATGTGTTAAACATCTTCACATGGAATTGTGAAAGCTGTGATCTTGTTAACTGTCTGGTGTTTCATTTGTGTGAATACAGTTAATGTCTGCTTGTTTTACAGCTGTAATTGAATAAATTAAACCGGAAACAAACTTTACTGAGATGTAGATTTTCTCAAGCGGTACTGAAAAAGCAAGGGCCACAATGAACTGGTTTGGTAATTTTATTTACAAGAAGAAATGTACATTTTGTTACATGGGTTACCAGTGCAAAGTTTAAACTGAAGACAGCGCCTTAAAAAATGAGACGCCAATGTTCAGGCAGTTGAGTCTGCTTACATACAAGTTTATTTTTTGGAGTGAAGGGGGAGCATAACAATACTCAACCCATAAGTGCCTGGAAGGGGCACAGAATGCAATCCGCCTTAACATTTAGTCTGAATAGAGTCAGGTAAAAAAAAAAGGTATACGGAAAGAGTAAAAGGCATGGCTTGAACATGTAGTTTAGAGCCAGTTGCTAGTACTCCAGCCTGCATGTACCTCAAAGGCATTGATTGTAAGAGATGGATGTCAGCACCAGGACACCTGCCACTCAGTAGCACATTTTCTTGTTACCAATCATACATTTTCTTCAAGGTATTCAAAAAGGCTAAAAAGAAGCAGATTGAACACTTGAGAACATCCACCAAAAATTAAAATGTATGTTGACTGCAAACCACACTAAGCTAAAGTACACGTGTCGATCATCGCCCAATCTTGGTGGGTGACTGAGTAAAAGATGAAAGGTGAAGGGAGAATGGGGCGCATGTAACAAGTAACCCAGATATAACACGGTACATTTACTTGAACATATGCTACCGCCCAACAATAGCACTCAGTAGAAGGCAATGCCACAACACAACAGCATACAACTGTAGCAACAGCTATGGGACAAACAAATTAGAAAACCATGTGTTGTCGTAGATTGTGTATGATGGGTTTTTCCTCACATGATCTGTGAAGTCTTTACTCTTGTGGTGGACATCGTTCATACTTTGCAAACAATCACACGTGTCAACAATCACGCCAACTCTGTTCGACAATAGCAGAAACTCTCTTCTCATACTCCCGCTTATTCTCCTGGTAGAGCTGGGCCGCTTGGCTGTTGGCAGGGCTGTTTGGATTGGGCTCATCCAGTAATGACTGAATAAATAGATAAAAAAAACCAGTTAGAATCTTTTCTACAATCATGTATTGTGAAATGCATATATGTATGCAAATCCCAGTTTACTCTACCCCCATCAGTAATGACCAGTTAAACTCCACGTGTGTACTAGCAGTGAGAACAAGTTGTCCATGCGGAGATATGCAGCTGCAAATATATTGTGTAAAACACTGCTTACAACCCTGTTTGGAAACAAGCATGCTGTTGGTGTGTTTATGTGCATGAATAGGTAAAAAACCTGTATTGAAGTTAATATTGAAGAAACATCATAAGTTGGACTCCAACGATTCTGAAGAATGTCTAAACATATGCTGCCATCGGCATAAACTGCAAGAAAAAAATTAAGGAAACACATTACTACACTCTTCCAAGTAGAATTTGATTTAATTTAGGTTGCTGACAGACTCTACTACATCTTACCATTTGGATGAAACATTTTGGAGACAAAACGCACTGTTGGGGGTTTATTTGGATACTCTTCTGTGAACTCAATGGTGAGTTTAAAGGTTCCTAGGAGTAAGAGAAGCAAAGCGTAATTCAAGATGCATGGCTTTAAAACAGCATACCAAGCTATAGTAGGCTTCTGTATGTCCCTCACTACCACTTGAATTGCCCATCAGAAAAAATGGCACATGAAAATAGGAGTGCATTGAAAAGGCGTGGCTACAAGCCAAAGCATCTGCTTTTAAACAATACCATGAGCTTAAATTACAAGCTTCTGGAACAGGTTTTGTTTCAATAATGTAACATTGATTACATTGATTGTTTCTCTTTCCCATCTGTGAAACCTCTTCTTCCTCAACACATTGAGGCAATTCAATTTTTTATTGCTTTTGTCAATTGGTAAAATAACATGAATTGGGACAGAAACATAATGCTATGTGCCAGAACGCCATTTAGCCATTTGCCAGGTATATTGTAGCAAATGCACTTGATGGACCAAGGCAGATTAGCTACTGTAGACTTTGAGACAACGTACCATCTTCAAAGGGTGTTCCCTCTGGTCTAAAAAGAAAAGAAAAACAACATAGATTCATTTTCAGACACTGGATTAAATGACAATAAATGATTGAAATCTGGGACTCTTTGAAGCCACCAGTTGATACATGATAATAAGGTAGTAACAAATGGTTTCAAATGCAAACAAATTACAAATGGTCAAACTGCATTTCATTTAAGAAATGTTGTATACTCACCCAAATATGACAGCATTCCATACCATAATATTATTTTCGGACGGGGCGCCACTAACCCCTGCTGGGGGATCTTCTTGCAGCCTAACAATACAATAAAGAACAGATTAAAATATGACCATGACAACACTAACTGCTAGATGTGAAGAAAGAAAAATACAGCAAAATAGAGAAGCTAACCTAAATAAACTAAACTGCTGTGTCTCAAAAATGTTTAAATAAAACGACTGGGTTGCCATCTTACATTGAGCTGTATTCACTAGTAAATAGGTTGGATTCATTATGTCATGTTAAACCACAATTATAACCAGGTCAGAGGTCAGCAGACTCATGGGATTCGACAGTACTCACTAGGAGCACGTGTTGAATGTAACTTTTATTTTCCATATCATAAAATAGCATATATTTTGACCACGATCTAAACATCACAGAATGCTGCCAATGTATTAGTGTATGTAATCTAGACTTTCCAAGTGTCCACAGTTGAGCTATTGTGGGCTACATCCAATGAATATTGTATACGTCTGCTATTACTATGGAGACCCATGCACTATAGCTGTATTTATATAATAGCATTATAACCATTCAAGCTCAATCCAAATGAGACCGATTTGGATCGACAATGAGACCTTGCATATAAAGACCAACAATCATCCTGATATGATTTTTACAAACCTATTTAAATGAATAGTTACGTATCATGTATAAGATCACTACATCCCTGTTACCTGCCCTCCTAGCGTCAGCGTAAGCAGGGTAGCTAGCTACGGCACCTTAAAGCCTATCTAAGTGTCTTCAACACGTTTAACAAGTGGCATGTTCCCTAGCTAAACATAGATCACAATCAAATTACAAGCAGCTATTATTTCATAAACATGTATCGGTTTCCACTTTCCACTGCAGCGCAATTGTCCATTAATACCAGATTAGCTACAGCTAGCGAAGCTAGCCGTGGGTCGCTAATGTTAGCTATACAATTTTCGCTTGTTTTTCTCTTTCCTTACCGTTTAAAATCTCTCATTAATCGTCGTCTAGCTGGAGTTGACATTGTGGTCACACGGTAACCCTAATCGCAAGCATACACGTTCGCGTTAAAATAAACACGGCTGGATTTCTAATACTTTATACTACAGCTAACTATCGTTAGTTTGTGAAATATGTGCTGCCTGTACTGGTCTGCTGCCGTCTCAAGTGGTGGGGCGCTACCACTATATGCGGGGGAGGACAGTTAACCCAATCTGGCCCTAAATTCTGGCGAAATAGACAAAGATATCTGCAAAATGGAATATAATGTACAGGATAAATAAGGAGACATATAACGGGATACACCAACAACAGTTAGTGTACATGTATTAGCAACTACTCCACGTCAGTCACACCTGGACCCCTTGCACCTGACTTGTGTTTTTCCAGTAAAAATTACGTCATTTGTTTAGCAACAGTATTTTGGATGGCGATAAAATACCCATTTGTAGCATTAACACAATTCTAAGGTATCAATAATGTTAAACACATTACTTTAATAAATGAATAAGCCATATCTTACTTTTATAGTATTAATTAAACTCTGAGTGGTAAAATGTCATGAATCATGAAGTAAACAATCTCTATGTATCTCGATTGACGTATTCAATGGGATATCACTACATGTATGACTTAATTGCAACACCAAACTGCTAGACCTGACATTCTCATAAAGGTCCCATTGTAAATGTCATTAAGGTAGATATCTTTAAAATCCCTGGACTCTAAGACAAGTTGGCAAGTTTCTTATAATCCCTAGAGATTGCCCAGAAGGTGGGGTTATTCGCCAATGTATAACAACCATAGATAATAATTTAGCTTTGCAGTCTGGTGAATACTGAAATGGTCTTAATCATTTATGCTTTTGAAGTCAAGGTTTTCCATTCTTTTTTGTTTATTATCTATACGTACACTAATTCATCAAATTAAACACCAAAATTGAAAACACGTTGACTACTACATATAACCAAAAATTGCCATTGTCTCTCACCTCCCATATGGTCTAGCGGTTAGGATTCCTGGTTTTCACCCAGGCGGCCCGGGTTCGACTCCCGGTATGGGAATTACACTTTTATGGCTATTATAGCCAATACCATATATCAAGCTGAAATTGATACATGTTGTTAACACGGGGTGAATTATTCTCAATACAAACATTTAGCTTCAGTATAAACATGTAGATTCTCAAGTCTGTTTACTGAACAGCTGTCAAATCTCACTGCCGATAATGAAGAAAATGCAAACCCCGCCCAATTGCAAAAAAAAAAAAAGTTTACATCTTTGCTCAGAGTAGCCAAGGCACTGGAAGCAAGACTTCTTCCACGGAAAATGTGGACGCCGTGCTATTTACCTTTCTTATAATCTTCAGGTGACAGCAATGTGCTTAACGACCGTAGACTATAGCGTCTAGAATATATTGAACAATATCAGGAACAACAAACCGAGCCTCATTGCTCTGGTCTCGCCTACCAGAGACACGAGAGAAACTGTTGATGCTGGCCAATCATTTCCCAGGAAAATGTGACTGCTAGGAATTCCCCACGCATCAGCTCCTGCAGTCGGGGAAAAGTACAGCCTTCTGTCAGGCTCCCAGTGTGTGCTAGTTGACCAGGGATTTCGCGAGGATGTAAACCTCTATTACTGAGCACAAAGAAGGACAGAGGAATATAATCTGACACATTCTCAAAAACCGAACGGGGAAGCTGGTCGTCTATATATAAAGTACATGAATACGACGCCAATTTGTACGAGGGTAAGTATTTGGTTTAATATGAAATAAACTTCGAAATGATAAAGTTGTTTTTTTTTTCATTACACTATTTAATTCCGAGTTAGGCTACAATGACATACGGCGGTATATGTGTTGTTTGTTTATTTCTTAAGATCTTCATAATGTGTGATTGTAAATCTTCAGTGTACTCCAACCGGTGCGTGAATAAGACGAGATCATTGTGGTGTCACCACGGCACTGACCCCATAGCATGATTGCTTTCATGACGTGAATAGCCCAGGGACAACTGACCATACTGATTGGCTTTGCTGCTACCCTCCTGCCGTGGTCTGCAGTTTCGCCTCCACCACGACTGACTGGCATGTGACACAGCTGCCGCGCACGCTCTGTAGTGTGCGTGTGTGTTTGTTTGGTGTCATGTCAGTTAGAAGCACTTTTTAATGTCTTAATTATTTTTTTGGGGGGGGGATGTATGTCACACTAAAGCAAAGCAGATCTTTCTATCTGCTCACAGAAGATGTTTGTTGGTCATACATTTGTATAAACAGCAGGCTACTGCTGAATGACACACTTAACAGGAAAGCCATCCCAATTTATAAGCCAATTAAAGACCAAAGAATGTTAATAGGAATCATATGTCATACTTTCTTTTTGATGGCCATTATAAAATGGATTTAAGATATTATTTGGAATTATATATATTCATACGGTATAGTATGGTCAAGGGAATAGTAAAAAAGTAAAAGTAAAAAAATATTAAAACTGTTAAACTGTAGTCGTACAGCTCCTACTTGAACCTCTACCAGGAGGCCTGCTGTGTTTAGCAAAATGTTGTTCTCTCAAATTGTTGATCACCCCTCTTCAGGGGAGTCCAAATGTTTGCCAGATGTTTACATTTTTCGGTTAAGATGCTTGTGTCATGGGACGCACCAACTGAATCTCATTGGTTGACTTTGGTCGTCTTTCCCCTAGCCAAAGGCAGTTGTGACGTAGAGTTGTCAGGGACGAGCCACAGGACTTTTGGCTGCCTTGCCCAAATCAGACAAGACCAGCTGGAAAGAGTAACTCCACTCCCTTCCCAGAAAGTCTACCCTTCTTGGCATATAAATGGAAATTGTTCTCTCCACTCCAAACTGATTATGCCCTATAAGTGCCTATTTTTAGTGTGCCATGTGTGGTGGTGTTACGTGGCTGTTCACTTCAATTAACCTGACAAGTGTATGCTATTGTTGTGTTGCTGATATTCTGGCCAAACATCCAACTGGGCTCTCTTCCCTTTCTCTGTGTCTCATGGTCAAAGTCGCCATCATGCATAATTCACTTGTACTGACTTACAAACGAGAAGATGAATTGCCAACACACCACGAATGAACCCTACATGACCTGTCTGGCGTCCTACTGGTCTGTACTTAAACAGCAGAATACAAGCTACAGGTAATACGCTTGCATTTGAATGGCGTTTTTTTTTTGCACACCAGGAACAGAATACTTTGGGTAGAGGCTAATGAAATTCCTGGCACTCATCATGTGACGATGATGTCACCCTCAGCAGTCTGAGCAGTTGAGGAGTGTGTCAGTAGCCCTCAGACAATGGAGAGCTGTGCTGTGTGTTATTGTCCAGGGCCCATGTTAATGTTGAGACAGTGCAAGAGGGCGGCAGATCTTCTTACGCTTCTTACTCTGTCTGGGCTCTGCCAGTCCCGTCCTAATGGGGTTCTGGATATTGATTTAGCTGCACCAGAAGAAGGGGTTGAGCTCTTCTGCTGCTCAGAATGAACCATTAGGGCTTCACTGTGTGCACCATCGGCGATGGGCAGGAGAAAGAGCAGTGGAGGAATAATGATAATACCACTACTAAAAATAATGTTGCACAGTCGCTTTTATGTGGCTGTAGGTTGAAAGAAAGACGGCGATGTGCGAAAAACTATATCTGAAGTACTGGGGCTTTATGTTGCGAGTTTATGTTTTTCCGTTCAGAATATGAGTCAGGGCGACGAACGAGGATGTCTCTTCTATTGATGTTAATATGAATGCATTACTATGAAGAGTCACACGGATAGACCATTTTGAGTTTGAGACGATTGTTGAGATGTGTGAGGGCCAGTAGATCAAATGGCCACTATGTTTCCATAATTTAATCTTTCATTTAAAATGACAGATTTCACTATACTATGAATAACCACAAGAGGGCAACATACATGTGCCATTGCCATAGCGTATTGTGTCGTGGCTGAAAGGCACACATGAAGAAATCAACTTGTTATAAGAAAATACTGTACTTCTCGTTTTTTTCTGAAACCCAGCATTTGACAGTTTCTTTTGAAAGACCATAGAGGAACCATCTATGGCAAAGTTCCTTAATTTTCTGTTTCTGTTTTAACACTGCAGGGCCTGTCACCTGAGTTTCAGGTCCTCAGGTATCTCCGATCGCTAGGCAGCAGTAGTAAAGCTTTGTCATTGGCTGTGACGTCACCGGGTAAAGAGACTAGGGAAATTCCACCTGTAACCTCATTCCATCCCCTGGCTGGCTCAGTGAGCCATGTGACTTGCATAGGTCATAGCTCACCATGAGTCTGCCATTCACCTCCATGTTTTACTTTATAGATGCAATTAGGATGGTGAAATGCTTAATGCAAATCTATCTTGCCTTGATTACCCATTATCGAAAAAGACATTATCACATTCTTTTGTCTTATAAGTAAAGCAGTTATGTAATTACTGCAGTATTTCATTTAAATTGAATTAATGTGAATAAGAAGAATGTATATATTTAAGTTGCTGAATGGTAAGAGCACTAAGCTACGTTGTTTGAGTGTTATTGCATCTTTCAATATTCATTCATGCTTAATAGTGGTAAAGTACATGTAATTTGTCCTTTAGGAGTTGTTCGCTAACATAGTAACTGATTCAATACATAGTAACCGAATAGTCTGTCTGCATGCCAATGTGTAATGCTATTCCGACATGGCAAATTTGACATCTCCTAGACCTAAAGAGGTTGTAAATGTTTTATTGGTTCTTTTTTATACGTGTCAGATAAACCGGTGCAAGTTCCATTTATAAAGAAGACCCAACCTCTCTCCTACAAGATGGGCACTTGTCATTGTTGTGCTCAATGCTCTGTTCCACCAAGCCATGCTAATCTAGGACACATTAAAGACACATTACAGATACAGATGAGATTTATTAAGAGCATACACACTGTACCCTGTCAATGGGTACTGTGCACTTTGTAAGACCTTGAGCTTGGGCCCTCAATGCCTTTTCAAAGGCATTAAGGCATTAACATTTTCTATTCAAACCAATGTCTCATTGAACCATTGAACTTCCCTCTCATACCCATGTGTGTGTGTGTGTGTGTGTGTGTGTGTGTGTGTGTGTGGGAGGAGGGTACACATGTCGGTAATTCATTTTGTCCATAGTAGACCTGTGGCCCAGAGAGAAATCTCAAAGCGGCTAAAAAAGGTCACCCACATATAATAATACGAGCAGGCGTTGTATCTTTACCGCAGTCTGTGAACACTGTGACACCCACACACTACTTTTGTTATTTCTATATGAATGAAGCGAGTGCTGTGAGTCAGCGTGGCTCCCAGCTCGTCCCATGACCGTCACCGGTTGCAGTCTGATGCCAGTGTTTTCAAAGGGCTTCCAGCTATTTGAAATGGTTTTTTTTTCACCATGGCTGGTGACGGTGTCTCCAACAGCACCGTTGTTTTAAGCTTTTAAAACACACTGGTGTGTCACGGTGTGTCATATGACACGCGTCAAGCCCCGCCCCCTAGCACCAATAGAAAGCGTTGTGCTGCAGCGCATCAGCAGAAGATCACAAGATCGCGCACCTAGCCGCCCGCCAGTGTGTGGGGGGGGGTTGTACATAGGAAATAATAGGCATGGCTGTTTTGACGCGTGGCGTTTGGCGACGGTGTGTGGGGCTGGGGGAGGCTGCACACCTGTGGGGCATTGGCCAATCAGGCCCACAGGTTAAACCAGCCACCAGCAAACACACTCGAGAGGAGCGCTAGCATGTACCATCTGCTCTGCCTGTTCAAACTACTGTACAATAAACCGGTTTAATCATCTGCCTGTGTCCTGCTGTTGGAGAAGCCCTGGAAAGCCATGGGAGATGGCATGTGGCAGGGGGAAACTGCCACAGGGCTTTAACAGTACAACAAATGACACTCACAAAATGACCACCGCTCTACACGATTATTTGTTTGGAAATCATTGAACAACAAATGCTTTGTGACCCTCCTGCGTGACCGACTGACTTAATGCTACATTGGGTAGACCTTCATACTTGCTCTCCTTTCAAAGGCTGCTGTAGCCCAAGATTTGTCCAGAAGAATCTTATTCGAGAGCAAGTTTCATTCATTAAATCAAAGCAGCATTCATACAAGAAGGCCTGACGAGGTTTTCTGAATGCTTCCGTTTGGTGACGAGGCCTTCGTGTGGATTGTGTGTAGTGTTGAAAAAGTGTTGTGCATTCCTAGTTAAGTATCAGACGATTCAAGTTCCAGTAAGGGGAAAACAACATGCACACGCGTTCTGTTCTTTTACTTTAGGCCTCTCTATTTAGTCGAGTCTTCGACCGGACAAAAATGGGACCTTTTGTGTAAGCGTGTAGGATCTAGATAGGACCATCACTTGATTGTGGGTGGAATGTTTGCGACGTTACAGAGCTGTGACATATAGAGCTAATAGGTACCTTCATGTCCTCGATGTTAACGTACATCGGCTCATAATGGGTTGTGCTACAAGTTGGCAGGACAATGAATGAATGAATGTGATTTCTAAGATTTCTAGACAGACTAGAAGAGGACTATAAGCATACATCAGTGAACATCAAATGTGCTGCTTTTAAACTACCGCTCCACTTAAACATAAGCCAGCCATATGGAACAGGGACATGTTGTAAAGCAGGGACTTTGGTGGCGTGGCTATTAGGACTGCTCTCAGCTCAACACTCGCATGTTCCCAGCAGACATAATTGTAAGGCTCTAAAGGAAAGGCGTGCCCCTTTATTTAGTCAGCCTGGTCACATGGTCGGCACACACACACACACACACACACACACACACACATTAATGCTGTTTTGCTGAAGCTCATTTGTTGTTTTGGCCATGAGGCAAAGGTCCCACACAATGAGACAAGCTTTCTGTGCGTGAGATCATTGCAGACTGGGTTTAATTGCAGCTCAAAGCGCATTTGCACTTTAAATGTTGTAAATTAGCTTTCCTGAGAATGTGGATTTGATTTGTGACATGAATCTGTGTATCTGCTCTTTATTACAGAGGTAAAATAATTGGTTATTAATCCTCATGGCATTTTAATAATTTTAAAAAGAGTGTGGTGTCAAGTCAAGATTTACTATAAAATAATATTCATTTGTTTTGTTGATACAGTCAGAGTCAGAGTCTACACTTTATATCATAGCCACATGCTATCAATACCTCTGTGAATGATCCTATTCTCTTTGTCAGCACACTAACAAAGCATTTATGCGTTTTACACTGAAATTCCAGGATTACTTTTGGTGTAGTTTCACAGTTTAACAGTTTAATTTGGGATTGTATAGTCAAATATATTCCACGGCTTCCGATTTCATGATTAATTTTTAAAGGGAAAGATTCTGAGGCTGAGAAAGTATAATGAAGAATTTGAGTCGGTGAGTTCCTCAGTATTTAGGTCACTGTCAAATTTATCTTCTAGGGAGTCGGTCCACACCCTGACC
>OMNO01015042.1:4654-18092 GCA_900303215.1 Trachyrincus scabrus | reverse complement strand
GAAACGGTCCAACGCAAAACGATGACATCATGACCTCGATTTAGACATGGCATGTGTTGCTTCACACATTGAGCATGCGCCAGAAGCCTACACACAATGGCGGACTACCGGTGTGTTTACGCGTGGCTAGTAGGACTACTGTTACATGTTTACAAGTCAACCTAGCGTCATCATTACACCCCTGTGTGTGGTGTTGTTGTATTCGCCGCTCAAGAAGAAGCCCATCAATGCGCATGCTCCTAATGTTCTTCTGTGGTGTTTGACATAAAGTTGTATCGCCACCTACTGGCCTGGCATGCTTATGTGAGCGTTTTAAATCGTTTTCGCGCTCTGTTGTGGACGGAGATATTGGACGGAGATGTGGACAGGAATTTTTGGAAAACAGGGGGGAAAACTTTTATTTTCCGAAATAGCCATATACATGTGGACGAGGCCTGAAACATTTACTCCTATACGGCCTCACTTACACCCACCTGCCCTCCTCCCAGCGAAGGAGAGGGGACCGTTAAAGGCTACAAGAAACAGAAAAATGCTTCAAAACGGCACATCAAATAAAAAGTGTAGGAGATCTCGACTAACCTGGATCTGCAGCGAACTCCCCGTCATACTTCCTCTTGGGAGAAGCGCCAGGTCGCTCACACTGCAGTAGCAAACACAGAGCCTTGATTATTAAACACACACACACAGGAGAGAGTACACCTCATCTACGCACATGTGTGCGCCTGTATATAGATGTATATGCGCGTGTGCGTACCACTGCTCCGGTGCTGGGCTGGACGATCCAGGCGTACTGCGGCCGGATGAGGCGCAGGCAGTTGAGGGCAGCCAGGTAACAGTTGACCTGCTTCTGCAGCCCCCGCTGGGTCCGCACCTCCCTGCCCAGACGCATGCCGTACTCAAACATCACCGTACCCGCTGACACACAAAGAGACACACACACACACACACACAGTGAATGGACAATAGTCATGGTGGTTCATGTACTGGTAAGAACAAGGTGGGGATTTGGGCCCCAGCGTTAACCCAGACAGAGAGAGTGAGGAAGAGTAGCGTTAACCCAGACAGAGTGAGTGAGGAAGAGTACCTTTCCTGTAGTTGTGTCTGTTGATGTGGAAGGCGTACAGCAGTTCGTAGTAGTTGTGGGCCAGGAGATCCACGGCTCTTGCCCGAGACTCAATGATGCTCACCACCTGGTGAACCGCAACACGTGTTGGTATAATAGACAATGTTTTACTGTGATGAATATGAAAGGACATGGTAGACGTGTTTTGGACTCACTTCGTCATGCAGGTTGACGTAGGAGAACTGGACCAGGTCCTGGAGCTGAGAACGCTCACACAGAACCACGACCAGCTGCCGGAGACAGTCCAGCTGCCTGCCAGGACACGACCACAACAGAGGACCAGTCACAATACCGCCTTCAGATTGTAGACACACACACACACACACACACAGACACACACACACATTACCTGCTGGAGTCCGGGTTCTGTGTGAGTGCTTCGTAGGCCTGGCTGTTGTGGCCCAGATCCAGGTGGTGTTTGAAGATGCGTGTCCACAGTGCCGCCTGCAGGCCACCAGGAGCATAACATCAGTCACAACAAGAACGATACCTGCCACTTTTTTATGATCACAGAAAGTAAACAACAAAAGGTTGGTTCAAGTAGAAGTCTGAGAGTAGAATCAAATACATGCTTACCTGGCTCCTGATGTCGTTGACTGCCTCCGTTATGGCCAGGGAAG
This sequence comes from Trachyrincus scabrus, assembly GCA_900303215.1. Lineage (NCBI taxonomy): Eukaryota > Metazoa > Chordata > Actinopteri > Gadiformes > Macrouridae > Trachyrincus > Trachyrincus scabrus. The sequence goes on along the minus strand of OMNO01015042.1, from coordinate 16,349 downwards.
CCATGTGAATGACCAGCTCAGGAAGACCAACATCCTCCAACAACCGAAGTACCTGAAAAATAAATTGAGTGTGTGAACAATTATGTGATTGGTAACAGATCTGACACAATCACAATTAATATGTTTTTCTTGCCAGGCAGAAACCCTGCCTGGCAGTGCAGCCACACCAGAGTTGGCGTTTACAACATTGCCGATGTTCTTAAAACCAGGAAGTGCTTAAAACCAGGAAATTAAATTCAGCACGAGTCCGCCAGTGCTCACTGAATATCGATTGTCCAATCACATGGCCGAATGCACGGCACACTATTTGCATAAAGTTACCCACTTTTATGCGCCGCTAGCCGCTGCACTAACACAAGCCATCCTGTGATCTGTGACACAATGTAAACAGTAATACCAAGACATACAATTTCAAATAATAAAAACAATGTAGCCACATCTCAGAGTCGTAACAGAAGCTTGTTACGCACTCCACATATTTCAGCATTCTATTCTGAGTGACAGTAGGCGAGTGCTGAGGCCTATACCTTGTTGTAGTACTGTAGTCTGGGGGTGGTGGCTACGTCTTCCTCGTCACTGCCCGTCAGTCTTACCAGAAACTCCTCCTTCTCCACCTCACTGGCCGCCTCCTGGAAGCACTGAAGAGCCTAGAGAAAAGATGAACATTAACAAACAATGAGTTATCTACATTGTCAGCAGAATTTGGCTCAGAGCACTGTTATATTTAAGATCATTTATTTACGCTTTCTTCCAAAGCATATTGCTGTGACATTTTTTAGACACAGCAAAACATTTGAGTATAATGTCATTAATTAGCACATCTTCAGGTAGACATTGGAGTTTGAACGCAGAACCTTTCGACTGCAAGTCAAATACACCCCAACCGCTAGGCTATGCTATTATTGTGTGATCGGTTGTAGCAGTTGTCTTTGCCAACCTTCTGCCCCTCTCCATTGGCCAGGTAACACTGTCCCAGCATGAAGCGACAGGAACCCACATTCACCTGGCACCAGGGTCCAATCAACCTCACATATTCCTAACAGAGGAAACACAACGCCACATGTGAATGTTGCACAATACCCATATAAACATCCCCATCCTACCACACCCCAGGGTAAATTAGTTAATATAATACATGTATGGTGTAGAGTGAGGAATACCCACCTGTAGCTGGGTATACTGGCAGTTAGCCATCAGACATTCTGGGAACTGGAAGCTAGGGTTACTGGGCCAACTGGGAGATTCTGGTAAAGGTTTAACAATCAATCAATAACATTTGTGTCACAATCACAGGGCATAAGGGAAGGCTAAATTCTGTGGCAGTTTTATTTATATTTTTTTTGGGGGGGGCGCAGTAAAGTGTACCGTCTCTTATTTCCTCATTCGTTTGGGATGGTAGATAAAAACCTTAAGTCAAATCTTAGCATCGCAGGCCATCTCACATTTACCGATCACGATTCACGTTGTACCGTCGCAAGAGTGCACACACATTAAGACTAAGTTACGACGTGGGTCGCACACTACAAGATATGGCTGCAATCAGGTGGTCACAAACCTGTCTCTGATCATCATAATAAACATGGAGGAACATCAACTGGTCGCAAAGTTTATAATAATTTAATTGAGCCCAAACCGGAAAAGCCCCGGAAAAGCCCGGCCCTAATCTAAAAGCACACGGCCCAAGCCCAACGGTCTCGTCGGGTCCCGACAGGCTTGGGTCCATGGATAGAAAATAAGAAGCTTGGGTCGGGCTTCAGAAGTCTACTGCTGATTTCTCATTGGCCAGTGTAACAAAAATCGGGTTAGGGTTAGATACAACTGATACATACAGGGATTGGACTGCAACAGCAGTTCGCTTAGAGTCAATATATACAGGAGTAAGGAACGATAACTAGTAGGCTAGCATGGATAGTAAACCTTAAAATTAAAATAATAAAAGCATACCGCACCTCACCTGTTTAATAACAAATACAGGAGCTGTACTAGCAGCCTAGCTACCATAAATGAAGGATACAGGAGCTGGGCTAGCAAGTGGACCATGTTGGAGACCATATGGGGCCAGTGAAGCAAGGCACTGCTGGGGGAGCTGCTCTGTTGCTGAGTATAAATCTGGGAGATGATGGTCTTCCTGGCTACTGTCTGGTAGAAGAGTTCCACCACCGTCTGGGGACTCAACACTGAATGGAGGCAGAGAAGGAGATGGGAAGCCCAAGAGAGTGTCACTAAAACACAGACTTGTCCGAGAAAAAAAACATTCAACAGAAAGGTGATACAAATAGGAGCATCGAGAAACGTAAGAAGAAAAATAATCGTCTTGACAATTGTAGGAATGTTATGCTATAACAAAATGGTTTAACAAATCACATTTAACCTGGTTACCGCCGTAAGCAGGTTACAATCGGCTTTCCAGTGTGCACGTAAACACACCGACGAATGTAGAAGTTACATATGTGAGCAGTGCCAATTACAGCATTTAAACCAAAGAAAAGCTACCAATTGCAGCTTCTCTTTAGCCAGCGCCATCTATTCAAATTAACATTAGCGGCTTATAAGTTGTTATATTTTGCCTCAGTTTATCAATAAAAAACACACAATTATTTGAGCTCACCTGCTCTGTTGCTGCTCAGAGTGGGGGTGTCGGAAAGTTCCAGAACAGACAGATGCTGCAGGTTAGCGTCACTGGCAGGAAGACAGAAGGAGAAAGGTCATCCACACCACGCTTAGAACAGGGCCTCAGAGTTGTACAGCAGAGTACCGTCACGTACTTACAATGCAGAGTGTTTGAAAAAAAAAAGAAAATGTTGCCTAAAGGTTGATCCATGTATGCAGGTTTTCATTCTGACCAACCAATCAGTGAAATTACAGCAGATTTTACCACTAGAGAGTTTAACCATCCTAGACAGTACATGTATGGGTCTTCTAGTCTTACACTGTGTCCATTGCCTGTAGGACATGCCTTGATGTGCATGATGTGCGTGCGTGCGTGTTTGAAAGACTGTATAAGTTTGTGTCTTAAGGCCTCTACAAGCTCGGACAGCAGCAGCACCTAGCAACACAACCGGGTGTCTGCAACATCAAAGCAACCTAGCCACATGGTTGCAGAGCCGCGTTGTCACTCAAATCAAAAGGCACGACTGCAACTCTACCGTCCAGAGATGTTACTGATCATTGATTGGTGAGTTGACGAGCAGGGCCGCGCGCAACCTGGCAGATGCAGGCTACAGCTAACAGCATGTCGAGGCCTTAGGTGACATGTCCGGCGCGACGGAGGGTGTCGGGCCGGGGGGCGTGTGCGTGTGTGCGTGAGTGGTTAAGTGCGTGTCTTACATGATGTCCAGAGGGACGGAGGAGGCAAGACTCTGGCTGGTGTGTTTGAGCAGGTGGTAGGAGGACAGCAGGTGGGAGCTCCGGGGGATGAGGTCCTGCTGGAGCTGGAGTAACTGAGCCCCGCCCCCCAGGAAAACCTGGAATACAAACGCATATGACAATATATTAGTTTTTCCCATACATTGATGTATTGTGGCGGCCCGCCATAATATTAACATTGATCGCCACAAATTGATTTTAATTGATTTTGTTTATATTTAAGTAGTCTTCATGCATTGTTGTTGAGGCTGTATAAAATATGTTCACCAGCGTTTTACAATTTTTTTTTTTTTTTACAAGTTTTACAATAATGACCGCCCGCCAGGAACGTCCTGACAAAACTGAAAGTGAAATGTACAGCAGCATAGCGCTGCTGTGGTGGTGCATTAAAATGAAATTGACCAGCCGAGCTCCGGTGTGGGTGTAACGCACATGGACTGTATAAAATACAGATTAAAACAGACTTCCGATATGTGTAAATTAGTGGACACAATCGCGGACATTTAAAAAAGAAAAAGACAGCGCCTCTCTTGAGTCCCGTCCCCCCCGGTCAGCTACCACCACAAAGAGAATCTAATTCTGTGGGAGACACTGTATTAGGGCTGTTAACAATTAAACGTCTAACTGTTAACCGATAATAGAATTTTGACCGATTAACACCATCACTTAAAAAAAAACACAAAATGTACAAAAATCTCACAATCTGTCAACGCTGCCGTCGCACGTGTAAAGATGAAGCGCAGGCCTCAAGTATTCAAATAACCCAAGTATCCTTCATAGGTTTTGCATTCAGACATTACGACATTATTAGAAAACTTTACACGTTACTTTGCCTTTTTAGATTGCCGTTACCTTTAATCGGCGACGTCGACACTAAACATGTTCTGTTAAAGTAGCAGCATCAGTTTCTTTTTCTTTTTGTTTCTATGAGTTCCTGTCCTTTTGTGTATGTGTGTATTTCCATGCGTGTTAGTTTCCATGACTGCATGCATGTAGAGCTCACATTGTCACCCAGGCGTAGGTAGAGCTTCTGCAGGATGAGCAGGTCTCTGCAGAAGAAGGCTCTGGTCATGGCCATCTGACACACGGCCTGGCACGCCACCACCACCGCAGCGGTGCTGCCGTACAGCTGGGACAGACCCAGGCGCACCGACAGACTCTGGCCTGAACACACACACACACGGCAAAAACATCCCATTCATAATCTTCAGATGTCAAAGCATACCATATGTAGACATGGAAATAAATAACTAAATATATTGTAATGATTGGGTTTTTTCGTATTTGGGGTACCATTATTGTATACCAAATTATCCTTTTGATACTAGTCACTGGACACACATGTGCAGGGTGTGACTCTGAACCCGTTTCAGAGACAATGCTTCCAGTGTCTCTAGTGACGACATCCCCCCTCCGGGTCCCTACCTGGTGCTAGGGTCCCCTCTCCACCCAGCTCAGCGTCTGACTCCAGGTCCATCTCTCTGAGGAGGACAATCATGGCTGCTGTGGGGTTTCTGACGTCCTGGAGCTTGTCCTGTATGTCCTCAATGACATTGTCACTGTGTAGACCGGGGCAAGAGACAAGTGTCAACACAGAGACCAGATTGTTGCTTTTAAAAAGGAGAATCTTTCAGGTTTTTTTCACTCTGAGGCAGGGCTGCCGGCTCCCCTGTAAACAGCCCTTTAATTCAGTCTCAATAAGCAGAGGACAAGTGTGTCGCATCAACGCTTTATCAGCAGGTAACCAAATCAGCCAATAAGAAGCATGTGCATGTGTTTAACCTAGAGAGGGTAGTCATCTAATGCAAACCAATCTACAAGTGGTGTTGCGGTCTGGTTCTCCTTTGAAATTTCGTTAAAACATGACTGATTGAATTATCTTTTCAGTCCAATTCCAAGAACCACGGCCAACTGTTTAAGAACACTTCAGTCACTACGCACTGACCCGTCATTGGCCAGCATATTCTTATCGATCATGGCGATGTCAGTGTGCTGACCTGTCATTGGCCAGCATGTTCTCCAGGACCAGCTCTGCGGCTCTCTCTGGTGACTGCAGGTGATCCAGAGCTTTCTCCATCTCGTACGCCATGTCGCCCGACACCGAGTCGCTCACCAGACGCAGGCATTGCACCAGCTGGAGCACGTCCCGTCCTACCTCTGGATCTGGGATGGACAGCCAGCACCACATACACGTTACATACATACAACACATTACACACATACACAACACTTTATTTTTTGTAAAAGCTAAACATTTACCGAGATATAGTCATTGTGAATCAGACTCACGGGACATATTCCAAACACAAAAGTTTACGTGAATGAAATGAATAGAAACGTATTTACCTTCCGTTATGGCTGTCTCCTCTTCAGAGAAGAGGTACTCGTCACAGCTCAGGTACAGGTGATCCACAGCAAAGCAGGGCAGAAGGTAGGACACAAAACCCTGCAACACAAGTCAGTGGCACCCCTCACACACAGTTCTCGCCTTGTTCCTAACCGCTGTCGTGCCAATAATGACCAACAAACAACGAACATGCCATGATGATGAACGTTACATTTTTCCATTCAGAATGTTCCGGACCGCCTCTACATTCTACAGAGTACTGCCGCTATATAGAGAGAGGTGAGTGAGGTGTGTAGCTACCTTCTTCAGCAGGCAGACCATGGAGGTGTGAGGGCTGACGGTGAGGCCCAGCGGCATGGCCAGGGCCTCCTGGTACTGCAGGCAGCAGGCGTAAAACTTGGACCAGAACTCCACCTGTAGCTGGCGATACTCCTCCTGGGAGAACTCAAACTCTGTCACGCTGCTCTGAAGCTGAGAGGGAGGGGGGAGGGGGATTTTCATACCTTCTGCGTTTTCAGAGTATATTCCATTCATATTTGGCACGTTCTAGCGTCGTGCACAAAAACGTTACCTCATTCTCAACTGCCAGGGTGACCTCCCTCTTCAGGGCCTCCCAGGGGATGTCTATGATCCTCTCTGATCCTCTCCTGTAGATCTGAGACACATATTTAGGTAAAAAAAAATTGCCCATAACGCTAAGGCCAGATTTACTTGCTGTTACTTGCAACTGAATTTATATTATTCTTTTAAGGGATTATTATTCTTATTAAACAGATTATATTAGAAGGTTGCACATCATTAAATGTAGCGTGGCAAGAGCCAGCCCTTGGACGGAAATTATTATTTCCCTGTGCAAGGTCTGGGATTCCACCTCACTGGCTGCTCTCAGACCGTCCGCCCGACAGACCGATCGGAGGCTGCCGTTGTCATAGGAAGCGGTTTTGAGTTGATTATGCAAGAGAGAGAGGCGACAGGCAAGGTGCCGTGCCGACTCTGCTCAAAAACATCAGATAGCCTATGTGCATTGCAGCAGCTATTTATCTAACGAGACAACAAAGCTGGTATCTGATTATATTCCAAAGCACACACACAGATAACAGCAATAAAACACGGATTTGGAAACATGTATTTATTATTTAGTAATTATTTATTAGCTTGCTCAGTTGGTGAGGTTACGTTAATCTGATTGGCTGAATGTGTTGTCTGTCTCAAATCAACTGCTTATGGCAAAAGGCCAGTCTCTCTTGAGAAAGGGACTGAAAAGACCTCGCAATTTTTTAGTACCGGTCACTAATTTTTAGTACCGGTCACTTCTGTTTACTTATTATCTGGTACTACCAATTTGCACTTTGCACTATGCGTATTGTTGTGTATTGTATATACCTACGTATTAGTGTAAAATTTTTATGTTTTTATAATTGTTTTATATGTGTGGTGTCTATTTCTCCTCCTGTGTATTTCCTACAGTTTAACTGCTGCACATAATTTCCCTCGGGATAATAAAGTTTTCTTGAATCTTGAATCTTGGAGAGACTGGTAGAACCAGGCAAACACAGAAGGGCCTCACCTGCAGAGCTTTGACTATGGCTGAGGCTGTGAAGCGTAGAGGAGAGAAGAGGACATCCAGGTAGGTCTCCTGTGGAAAAATAAAATGCATAGAAGTGTGGGAACTGACATAAAATCCACAAAATCTCAAGATAAAACCATTATTAGAATAAGAAGAATATATACACTGGAATCAAGCATTACAATGAAATAAAAGTGCTGCCCGAGTGCTGTCGTGTAAAATAAGGTAAATATAAGTAGTTTAATAAAGCAACATAGTTTAAGACATATAGAAATGTTGAATAGCTGAACTCAAGTGAAAATATTTCAACAGAGTTCAAAAGTGTAAAGAGAACACAGGACTCGAACCCCGGTCTCCTGGGTGAAAGGCCTGTGTTTAACCCATTCACCCACCACGACTTGCTCCAAACATGAATTCTACATTGGCTTAAGTCTATGAGACAAATTATAAAATGTTGTGTTCAAAAGTTTAATATTTTAAAAAAGTATACAATATTATATAATAAAACATTTGAATGATGGCACGTGATTCCAAGCCAAGATGAACATTTTGAAAGTTGAATGGAGTCTCTAGGTGAAAAATTGTGGGAGGAGATAGGTCCCAAGGTTTGTAGAGAAGAATAAAGAAAGAATAATAAAACCTAAGAAGAACATAGGCTGAGCACTGCCGAGACGCACTGACCTAAATATAATAAAATGCAGACACAAAAACAGAGCAAACATAGTGCTATCCAAAAGCCTGTCTAAACAGATGAGTCATCTGTCTAATATAAGTGTACTTCCCGACTAGAAGTTATGGTACACAATCATCGCAAATGCTAAAAGTGGTTCCATGTGGAGAGTGAACATGGCTGTACTAGTCACAATAACATCGCACTGCCGTAGCAGTAACTGGAGATGTGTGTGGTATCAAGAGTAGTCTTACCCGGGGGTCCTGGTCCACTCCTATGTGGACTTCTTCCTCTGGAGGTGGTTGGACAAAGACCTGGTTCCACTGGCCTGCTGTGTTACTGGTACAATACAAGCAACCAACAACAACAACATGGTTAGTGATGCACCACTCCATCGGCCATCGATCATTATCGGCCTACATACGCCCTAAACACATGAATGGTGATCGATAAACTTACAATTTGCCAATTACAGGACCCGATCACGTGAAAAACTATTGTGGACAAGACATTGTCGTCATTATGTTACACTTTATTATCCCCCGGGATAATAAAGTTTTCTTCAATCAATTGTCATTATTCACACATCCCCATCTAAGTTGAAACTATTGAAGTATCTGTAACCTCATAGGACAAGGCTGCGCCCCGCTAATTCCTTCTGCTTTATGTGAAACTAACTGCTCTGCCGCTTTAATGGAAGATGAGTGAGAGCGATTTCCAAAATAAGTCTCTAAACGGCATAACCCAAGCGTTACTTAGCTAAACGATTGCAGTCACAGTACTTACTTACATGTCAACATAGTTCTTACAATGTGAAGCAAAACAAGGGTTTCGTGAATCCTAGAGTTTGAATCTACAAAGCAACTACTGAAGATATTGCACCAATATTTGGAGTTACATCAATGCAAGGTAACTACACAACCCAAACCTCTACCAAACTTGAATTATGCTTTAATGTCATGTTTTTATGCATATTTCTATCAATAGTGCATGGCGTGCTTCCGTGATTTACAAATATACAAATTGGCAGAAATGCTGACGAGAAAAACAGTGTTTAACCGACTACTATTTCTGGTGCCGACTACCAAGCGCAGCAACGACTAGTCGCAAACATCCCTACTTAAAATCATAACACATGAGACCTGCAGCCTCTAAAGTGATCGCCCATGCACAACGCGGTAATAGGTCTACGCCACATCACAAGAGGCAAAAAGTTTAAATATACACCCATGTCCATTGACAGTTCAAGTTTATCTTAATGTTCTATTTATGTAACTGTTTGTTCCTAGAATGCCATGAAAATGAAAAAATGTCAAATTATTTCTATTATAAAATTATCTTGATTATCTTTCATCATATAGTAATAGGTTTTATATATGGTCTGTGGGGCAGCACTGGGTTTATAAACCTGGTTGCTCCAGTTTTAAAGGAATTTGTGGAGAAAAAAAACAGTACAATTCTAGCCTATATTTCACTGTCAAAATAGATAATAAATAAATCAGCATCTGCCTAAAAAAAACCTGATCGGTGTGTCCCTACACATGGTTGAAGTGAGATACGCTCCCACACATAAAACAGTTTATTTTAACAATTCAAGACAATGAGAAATGGCAATCAGAGGCAATCCTACTTCCATAATACAATATGTTCAAATAATTAGCAGATGAGGTAAGTGATTGCCAATAATTATTAAATAATAATTATTGGCATACTTTGTTGACTAAGTGGATAATATGACATGAGCCTAGGACATGTCTACTTACTGCTCGTAGTTGATGTATTTGACTATGGTAGAGTTGGAATCATCCACCCAGACGCCCCAGATGTCTGTAGAGGTGAGCGCAAAGTCCACCAGGGTCTCCTGTACAGAAAGAGCCAAACAGTAGGTGGTAGGGGTGTAAAGGTTCCCGTCCAAAAGACATACCGTACAGGATGACACCCACGGTTTGGGACGGCCATACACAGCCATACATTTATTATCAACAGATACTTTACATTAGTAGGACTTTATTATACACACAGCCAGTAACAATGACAACTACGGATAACGCATCATTTAAGTCTAGGAACATTAGGAGTCTGCGTGGACAAATGCGATTACTTATCGCATTTTTTTACTCATTACTTATACTAGCGGGAGCACGTCAAAAACGTTGAGCCGTTTACGGCCACTCCATCCAAATGTAATTGGCCAGCGCAAGGGGAGTGAAGCGGACTGGAGCTAAACCTCAACAACAACTCACTAACTCTCCCTACAGCCTTCAGCCAACATGTTTCAACCAACTCGATGTGAAACAAGGAAATCACTAAAGGCTTGGGCGTGTTTATAGTGTCTACAGCCATGCCAGTTGAAGACACAGTATTTAAATACATAGTTAATGAGCACTTTATATGCCTATTGGTTTATTTCGTGTAATGTTTATTTATAGGAAATATATGAAATAGTATAGGGCTGGGCGATATGGCCAAAAATGTTTTTGCAATAATATTTTTCATATCAGTCGATATAGATAATTATCGCGGTATATGTATATGTAGTATATGTATATACTGTAAATTATTTCTGTCAAGTTTAAAAGCTATTTTTTGCTCCAGAGTGATGCTGACAAAACGAGAAGGTTAAATGTGGTTAAAAGTAGGAATGGTACTTTTTTGTTTCCATTCCAATTGGATACTGCAATCTTAAGTATCTGCTGAGACCGATCCGATATACCAATGTTTTTTTTTTCGTTCATTAAAAAGCTGATTAGGCTAGCCCATTTACTAACTTTGTAAAATATTAGTAAATTGATACATACATGACATGAACTTTATGCCACATAACATTCTTGCATTATAAAGTCTCTTACAAATGTACATTATGTAGATCACCATTATGTAGATCACCACAACATAGTACATATTGATAATTTCCATCACTATATAATTGACACAAAACATATATACACACAACATAATATCCCCTTATGTTATGCACTACCAACACTGATTCAACATAATTAACATGAACCACTTAATGGTTTCGCCTTCGATACGCTCTGCGGATGCACAGCGAATTAACCGAACCGTGACTCACCTGAACTGTTACACCCCTAGTAGGTTTATGTACCAAATCTCATCCCTCTCATATCCAGGTGCTTTTATATGCAAATGAGCCAATTCACTCAACTAAAATCTAGTCAAAAACCAATCCATCCAATTAAACAAACATACTTTTACAGTCGGTTAAATGTCCTGAATTTAGATTACAAAGTGCAGTAAAAAAAAAATAATAATAATAAAAAGGAACTCCACCTTTACATGTTACTGCTACTATTGAAGACATTGCTGCCGACTGATGACGAATGTGTTCCCTCAATGCGTGTGTAATGAAATGTACTAGCCTAAGCATTCCCTTTTATAAACCGAGAGATTCTACACAATCAATAAGAAGTCTCCTGACCTGCGTGGAGAAGAGCGAGGAGATGTGGTCCAGGCTGTAGCGGTTGTTGTCGGTGGCGACCAGCTGGAGCACGGTGAACTGTCCACTGTGAGGCGCGGCCAGGTAGACGGCGAGGCACAAGCCTGTGGTGGAGGAGAAAGACACACGCAGCCGGTGGCCATGACCAATGGCCCGCCTTCCACCTTTACACGCTGGCATGTAATCCAGCATGTCAGCCTCCATCAGGCATGACTGCTCCTGTGAGGAGAGGAGGGAGATTTCAGCCAAAATATTCCAACTGCAGGATCAATAAAGAGGGGGGGG
>OMNO01015041.1:10000-12595 GCA_900303215.1 Trachyrincus scabrus | reverse complement strand
GTTGAGAGACATTCACTCATATTCATGAGAAACACACAAACATTCATATATACACACACACACACACACACACACACACACACACACACACACACACACACACACACACACACACACACACACACACACAGTTCAGTCGCTGAGCTCGTCGCTCAGAACAGAGAAGTTCAAAACCAGTAGCCTAAGTGCTAAGGAAGGCGCATACAAACAGAGATATATAAACAAATATAATGATTATTCCTCTGGTCACTGTGTACAGGTCTGGGTACAGGTATAGAAGGTCATGAACTGACCTTCAAGCGACACTCATTAAGGAGCCCGTAGACAAACTCCCGGTGGGTTTGAGTGACAGCTGAAGGGGAGGGGTCCAACAGTCTGGAATAACACACATTCCTCTTCCCAAATGAGCACTTCTGTAAAATAAACAAAGACCTGTTCAGTAACTAATTAAGTCATACATAATACACAACAGTGTGTTCTGTGTGAGTTTACTACATGGAAGTATTGCACGAGGATCACTTGTGTTTCTTTTTAACTTTATCTGTACTACACATTCCTATCATGTTCTAAATTATTTCAACTAAACCACCCATAAACCTTCACTACATGCAGTGTGTGTGTGTGTGTGTGTGTGTGTGTGTGTGTACTATTACGGTTCCTGAGGGTTCTGTGTTTGTGGTTCTCTTGGGTTCTGTCCGTCGTGACCCTGTGACCCGACACGACCTCCTGTTGATCCAGGACCAGAGCCAATCAGATTCACTTCCTCGTTCATTCATCTGTTCATCCATTCCCTATTTACAAGGAATGCCAAGCTATATATATATATATATATGTAATTGAGCATGTCTGGGTTGGTCAATGGCTAATTTATACAGCTTTTATTATTATTTATGGGATGGGGAATGCTGGGCTAAGCCCTCGGGTTAACATAACAAACTCACTAGGAACCATCTGTGCAAGGGGCAGCTTACTTGTTGGGGGCATGGTCACCTACTTGTTGGGGGCGTGGTCATCTACTTGTTGGGGGCGTGGCCGCTTACTTGTTGGGGTGTGGTCGTCTACTTGTTGGGGGTGTGGTCGCCTACTTGTTAGGGGCGTGGCTGCTTACTTGTTGGGGTTGTGGTCGCCTACTTATTTGGGGTGTGGTCGCTTACTTGTTGGGGCCGTGACTACTGAGCACGTCAGCCTGCAGAGTGGGGAAGAAGCCCGGCTGGTGGAGGCCCTGGCCAATCCTCATGTCCAGCAGGTGAGGGTGAATGGCTGTGTGGTCTGTCTTTAACAGCCGCTGCTCCACGGTCTGGGCTGGAAACACAGAACCAGAACCATTAGATAACACCACCAGGTCTAGGTCATGTGATCTTTACTTTAGAATGAAGATCCAGTTTTTCATGCCATTACTATTTAGTCATGTAGCAGACACTTTTATCCAATGCGACTTATATTTCATATTTAAGTTACATCTCCTTATGGAACAGATTAGGCATCTTGCTCAAGGATGCCTTGGTAGACAGTGGACTTTGGGGTTGGAACCTAGAACATTTCAGCTGGGAGTCACGCTAAGCACTAAACCACCTTCCCCTCATGCTTCTTTTTATATCCCTCAACAATATATATAATAACACATTGAATCAGGTGGGTATGACCAGATCTCTTGCATGTTTTTATAATTGGATGTGCTGTGGCTATGAAGCGAAGAGGGGCTGTTTATGCATAGAGGGATGTTGGCAGGAGTTCATAGCACAGAATGCCTTCATTACATGGCCCAATGTAATGTCATTGTATTATCTGTCGTCATGATCATCATCTATCTTCTTCTAATCTGAATATCTGTCTTAAGTATTTTCCCCTACTCTGTTTTCTAAGTTTTATCTCACAAATAAATAAATAATGAATTTACAGAGAAAGGAAGAAAATTGTTTTTGTCTAAAGCTCCCTGTCACTTTGCTTTGCTCTCTTGTATAGAACGAGAAAATCGTGTGCTAGACTGAGCACAAAATTAACAGAGAATCCTACAGAAGAGGCAGTTGAAAACATCATGGTCCTCTATGAACTCACTGTCACAAGGCCTGAATGTCCTTTATACCACCCTTTGGGGCTTTATTTTTAATTTATATTTGATTTATCTTTTAGCTTTAGCTGGTTCTTAAAATGGTCCAGGGTTTCTGAGATTCTCTTTTTTTAAAGGCGGGGTGAGGGGGTTTGGTTCACACTACAACACCCTCCTGGTAAGGGCATTCAGTACGTTCTAAACCCTGTTCTCCTGTTTCACACTCACACCTGTCTTAGCGCTGAACTGCAACGCTATTCTTAGAAGCAGCTGTTTGTATACTCATCTTGCGTGAGCGGAAACAAGGACAGGGGAAGCCAGAAAAACTCTGTGCCCATGACGTGAAGACTCACACGACTCAAAGAGCGCCGTGCACTTCCGATATCGGCGGGTATCGTGCGGCTCCTCGCCATTGTCGTGGTCGTACAGACGCTCCCGCTCCAGGCGGCGGTCGAACAGCTGCTGCAGCGGCTCGCAGTCAGCCCAGCGTGAGATCAACTTCCTGTCCACAAATGCTGAAAACATGGACGTCTCCAGGAAGCGGGACA
>OMNO01015041.1:0-7500 GCA_900303215.1 Trachyrincus scabrus | reverse complement strand
TAACTGCTATTATTACTCGTAATTACCATTCTAATCATATACTAAATATTTCTGGAATTATAATTTCCACGACTGTCATGTTCATGACCGGAGGACTTCGGTTTGGGACAACTAGTGTTGTGAAAGTTCAACCGACTCTTTATGAACAAATCTTCATACTGTTTGGCATGTACCAAAACGCAAGCACAAACCTGCCTAATATCCCTACTGGTATGACTCGCACATCTCCAACTGAATCCCAACCCTTTTCGATTTCGGTTTGATAGCCATTGTGAAGAGGTTGTGAATCTATACTGTTTGCTAAAATACCCACAAAGAATACAGAACGGATGTATTTTAATGAATAACTCAATATTTATTATTTTTCTAACAATAATAATTTTAATATTAATGTAGTCCTATACATATGGATACCCATATTCACTCAACTGAGCCAGCTGGAGCAACAGTTGGAAATTGCATTGAAAGTACACTCTTTCCCCGCTAGGCACAATGCTAACGTGAGCAATGATAAAAACCCATTTGCCAATGCTAATAAAGTTAATGAGTAATGTAGGCAATTCAAACATCTTTTGAACATAAATTGCATTGTGGACACCACATTTTGTGTAAAATAAACCTAAAACACAGAGGAGTTACTTTGTTAACATAACTCTCAACTTATTAACTTGTTCAGGTTTTATTGAAGTGACAATGGTTTGCTGTTCAATGCATAGACTGTATATGCTGAACTCGGGTACTCGGTGCCTGCCTTGTAGACTCGAGCAGCAGAGTCATAAGGCACACACGTTGGGGAGGGCCTGTGGGTTAAATGAACGGTGAAATATAAGTCATTTATGAAAGAACTCGAATGTATCGAGGACAAACCAAGAGCAGAACTTCGCACCACTAAGTGTTACATCAAGGAGCCAAAATGGAGATAGCTTTTCAGTTCAACAAATAGCTATAGTTTAACATGACCTCCCAGCAGTGATGATGCAAAATTCAATTCTAGAAAAACCTGCATCATGTGACTTTTCCAGGCCCACGCCTCAGGGTAACTTAACATTCTGAACATGCTGAACTGAACTAATTAACTAACTAAACAACAAGCTAAACAATAAGCTAACAACAAGTCAACAACAAGCTAAACAACAATTTTCGTTGTTAGCATCGGAACTATCATCATCGTCGATGATATTTATCGGAATGAGACTAGGGGATTATTGATGGCATTATTGATGGTATGCCATTTTATTTTGCCATTATCATACCTCATGGGGTAGGTTGAGGGATGACCTTTGAACCCCATCCCTGCGCTGGAGTCCCATCAGGAAGGGTACAGGGGCGTCCAGCAGGTGGTGCAGTGGTGCAGGCAGGATGGGAAGGTAGATGTGCTGCCACTGGAAGGGGAACAGTAGGCAGGTAATCCCCTCCGCCAGGGTCATCAAACATTGCAGGTCTGGGTGGGAGAAACAGGGAGTTTAAATATTAAAAGTGCTGTAGGTAAGATTTGAGAGCTGGAAAGAGAGAGAGAGCAGAAAAGCGCAGAAAATAAACAACCAATCCCTACGTTTCTCCACCATTGAGAAGTGTTGCATTCACGCACCTGTGGTGGAGCAATGATAACACTGTGTACACAAATGTGATTGACAGGCAAGATGGATTCGCCAAACAAATACGGGAAGAGATGCCCTGATTGTTCAGAAATGAGCCGGGAGCGGTCTAAAATCTAAATGGTCTCACAAAGAGGCAGGCACGCAGTAAACCAGAACAGATAATCTCACAGAGCACTCACTAAACAGCTGACAGATGGCTGTGGCATTTTTAACAAATTACACTCAAATTATAGCTCTTAAAAAGGACAATACCGGTCTGGGTGATCAAACCATCATAACCATCTCTCCTGGCTTCATTAAAACATCCGTTGCCAATATAATTTGTTAAAATGACTTCCTTGTAACGATTCTCCCGAAGAGCATTTAGTGTGAGCGTGCCAGCCACGAATGTAAACAATGGCTTTACAAAGTACTTTAGAAAATGTCTTATCATGAAGACCAAAGTGCAATTGTTTACCACCTATCCTGCTCCCCCATAACTTGTCCAGTCATAGTTGATTTATTGTATGATAAATTAAATATTGGGATTTTTTCAGCGACTGACCATGACCGTGTGGTGGACCGTGTGTGTGTGTGTGTGTGTGTGTGTGTTGAACTCAGCTTTGGACACATTTGTGAAGAGTAGGGATGCAAGAAATTGGCTACCACAAAATTATAATCGAATACACAGTCTAAAAGGCGCTTTTTTTGTGTGAATTAGTTTCCACTAATTCACACATATCGAAAGTCAGTTTTAATCTGTATTTTATACAGTCCATGTGAGTTACACCCACACCGGAGCTCAACTGGTCATACAGTTTTTGACCTGCTTTTTAGTGTTGAAGACCCAGCAGGACACTTCTAATTGAAATTGAAAAGTTTGAAACGTGGTGTATCCAGTTGAATTGCGGTTTAGTTACGATATTGTTTAGGGCAGGACAGGGTACTTTGTAATTTGCCTATTGTGTGCTGCTGCCCGACGGTTTCGCTTGGAACCCCCGTCTCCTGGGCAGGTATACACCGCTAGACACACAGGACTCATACTGTCTCCTGGGCAGGTATACACTGCTAGACACATGGGACTCTGGTGATCACGTCTTTAGTTCGCCTTGTCACATCGCTAATTCAGAGTGTGAATATCTGTTGAATATCCAATATGGGATATGGGAGTTTGTGCCCATGGGCCTACATTCTTCATCCATGCTTGGTTGAAGGGATTACCTCGAGAGTACAGCAGGACCTGCATCTCCAGCAGCACGCAGGTCAGCAGCTGCACAGTGTTCTGAACCCCCAGGAGGGCGAAGGCCTCCCCCAGGGGGTAGTCCCCCAGTGGCAAGTCCGTTGGGCCGGGCCGCTGGCACACGATGGGCCCCTGGACCCCGTGGAACCGGAGGGACCGCCCGGGGGGCGGCAGGGGCACCTCATACAGGACGTTGTGGATGTAGCTCTCCAAAGGGAGGGGCGGGGCCGCTGGTAACATCACAGCCTGGTGCAACTGAGACAGGAAGTGGCGGGCGGCCTGGAGGAAGGGGAGCGGCGTGAGGAGGCAGAGGGCCTTGGAGCCATATAAGGTGTCCCTGGCCGGATCGAAGGATGCCGTGCAGCCTGGACAGGAAGAGCCACCCCCCCCGCCCGCCAGGGAGTCGGTGTCAGAGCTGTCCAGGCTGCTGAGGAGGGACTCCATGCTGCAGGCAGAGGGAGACGACACGTAGGAAGAGGAAGGGGAGGAGGCGGAGGACGAGGACTGGTGCTCCACGTGGTGCATCTGGAACAGAGTCTGCATGGCGGTGGTAATGCGAGGGTTTGTCACCCTCTCGTAGAAGGTGTGCACAAAGCCGTAGGTGCGCGTGCCATCGTCTGCAGTGACGGTGAAGGAATGGAAGTGGGGTTCCAGGCCGTCTGCCTGTGTCCGGAACGCCAGCCCCCTCGGCATGCACAGCTGAGTAGGAGGAACCCCGGAGGAAGGAAATAAAAAAAAATAGAAGAGGGAGTAAGGAACAAGAGTCAATTATTATTTACTTATTATTTTCAAAAAAAGCATTGCAGTAAAAGACAAAAAGTTAAATATGTCCCTTCCGCTTGTGAAATAAACACAATGATTCAACAATCTCACCAGGTTGACAGCATCTTTATTAAAGGGACAGCGGTCTGTGCTCTCTGGGTAGTGGACTAGGACCTTCGACTTAAAAGACCTTTGGATGGGGCTTTGGTCAAATCTTTCTCCTGAGAGCGAGAGAGAGGAAATAGAAGCAGCAGCAGCGAGAGAGAGAGAGAGAGAGAGAGAGAGAGAGAGAGAGAGAGAGAGAGAGAGAGAGATACATTGTTAAACAAGCACATTTTGCTGCGAGGAAGAGAAGGCCTTTATCTCTTCAGAAGCAGAGTTTGCAGGGTCAGGATGACACACTGGGGCAGAGACGGGGTCAACATGCAACAGCAGCCCAATCGCTATTGTCAGAGAGACAAAAAGGTGTAACAGTGGAGGACATTCTGCTGCGGACTGGAGAGGAAATCCTGCCAAACGTTACGTAACACCCATTATGATGAAGAGGATGAGTATGAGGAGGCAGCGAAGAGGAGGAAGTTTAAAGCTAGAAGGAGGAAGAGGGTCAGCTACACCTCCTCCTCCATGTCAGGATCTGATCTCATTCATAATATAAGAGATGAACAATTAAATTAAGAGATAATACAGAAGGGATGGAGAAAAAGACAAGAGGATATGAGGAGAGCAAGAGAGAGAGAGCCATACAGTGAAAAGAAATCTGCTAGTTGCTATGGCAGCAGTCTCTGTGGCCTGGTTTGCAGCAGTGGGATGCTGCTGGTTGGAGGAGGGAGCATGTGTGGTAAGCAGCTTCTCATCTCCCTCCAGCTGGAGAACATACCAAGGTCACCAAGGCTACCAAGGTCACACAATTACCTAACCTGGCAGGCGGATTGTTCCGTTGGTGGATTCAACTGTAGATTATGGCAACAGCTGTAATTAAATGTATGATTACAGCTGTTAGACGATTACAGAACTCTCTCTCGCACCAACAAAGACATGTATTATGGCGATGGGCCTGTGACTGAGCGGTACTATTTATTCAGTTAGCAGATGCTTGTATCAAAACAAAATGACTTACAGTGAATATAGATACATTAAGGCGCAGGAAGGGGTTAGGCATCTTTCAAGGATACTCACAGGTAGATTGTGGACACTGGGTATCATACCCAGAACCTTTCGGCTTGGAGTGGAACACTCTAGCCACTAGACCTTCCTGCCCCAACTCTCTTGAAACATCTCTATAGAAGAATGTTGATGGTTGAAAACACATCAACAGATTCATATTCTGTTTAATATCCATCACTGAGACAACCCATTTTTAATGGATTTGATTTAAGAACGGTCTCCCGTTCTTAAATCAGAGGACGGATCATTGCACACAACATAAAATGAGATATCTGGA
Source organism: Trachyrincus scabrus (assembly GCA_900303215.1). Taxonomy (NCBI): domain Eukaryota; kingdom Metazoa; phylum Chordata; class Actinopteri; order Gadiformes; family Macrouridae; genus Trachyrincus; species Trachyrincus scabrus. Next base: position 2,480 of record OMNO01015041.1, on the reverse strand, counting down.
TCTAAATGACCACGAAATGGCCCTCTGCACATCAAAGTGTAAAAGCAGAGGTAATTTATTCATTGATGTCATCATCCCACGTGACCAGCGTTCCAGACATTAACCATGTCAGGAGAGATGGGATTATCAGCGGAAAACTGTCCTATCCACACACACACACACACACACACACACAAATTCCTTTGAGTTACAGGCGATGAGATACACACGTGCCAAGCACACACGTACACAAACATATCCGCACGCACACGCTCACATACACGCACGGATGTATTATAAGAATGTATGCATGAATGTATTATACACACAATTCCCAAAAGGAAGAGCCCTATACTGCAGTGTCTAGGCTCCTGTTACATAAGCTGAGAAAGTCGCTTTGTTGTCCGCCACGGGAAGCCTCGCATTGCTGTCCTCATTCATTAATGCCACAACAGCAACGCCATCAGAAACCATATGGGAGCAGTGACGTGTTCTCCTCTTTCAATATACACAGTATCATGCAGTGCACGCCCGGTAAGCTTGTGTGATGTTTACTGAATGTCTAGGCCAGCGAGCCCACATCAGCTGTGTAGCATTACATCCAATATTTCCATATTAGAGCCAAGACTATATTTTATAGTATATTTTCAAAGGCCCATCATTGTTAAATCATCTCACTCGAGCCTGCGTAGGCTGCATTGGCTACTGACCATGACCATTAACGCTCTGTCTGATAAGAGTCAAAAGACCCGTTTAGATTCCATTAAATCTACATTGTCACATGAAGGAAAGACAACAGTCTTGATGCTCGTTACTCCTATAACGAGCATCAAGCGGTGTGTGTAGGCCCACATTCTCGCCCATATTTTGTGATTATGTAGTCATAGCCTAGTTCCACATAGGGGCTACCTGATAGTGTTAATATAGTACGGTGAAAGACGTGGGCCTATTTGTCAACATTTGTATTTTATTTCAATTGGTTTTGTAGTATGCTAGCCTACACAAGTAATGTCACCTCCTTGAAAAGCTCAGATCAAAACAAAAACTCACTGATGTTCGCTTACAAAGGCATTGGCAATTCAGCTACATTGTCAGGCAGAATTTTCTTTTGTTAATGTCAAACTAAACTTGGCATCAAGCTTAACGGTACCTGATAAATCTTCGGGTTCGAGGCCGGTATCCGTGTCCACTCCGCACACAACGAAATAGTGGGCGAAACGGCAAGAAGCCGATCCGCTGGTATTGGAAAATCCGTTCATTTTCTTTATGCGTAGCTGTGATTTATTCTATTTCATGTGGATGATCATATCGGATGCAGCTGAAGTCTAATATTTCCCCAGTTGTCGTATGGTTTTGTGTTGCTATATTTGGCTCGTCCGTCCGCACCTGTGCTCCTCCGTGGTTGGGCTGTGACGCGCAGTATCCAGTAGCGCGTTGTTCCAACTGGGAGGAGACTGGAGATCAATGGGATGGACTCCGCGTGCTTAGGTGGGGAGAAGGACGTTCGGGTTGCTGTAGTCCATCTAAATTTGAGTATTGTTTTTGTTTTTCTTAAATGCCATTTTAGTAGGCCTAATAGCGGTCGCCGGCTAGACGCCTTGTATCGCCTCATATTTTTAAAACGTCCCATTCATTAATTTAATGCAAGTCAAGTGCATTGATAAAGACATATCTAAACAGTGGCGACCGGCCAATAGAGGGCGCTCGGGCGCCGCCCCACCTCCTCCCACATTCTAAATTAAAAAAAACATCGTCATTAAAAAACTTTAATTTAATTAATTTCAAACGTATTTCTTCAATGAGCAAGGTAAATATTATATAGTTGGTGACTAAAATGTATAATCTGCAATGAAATATCGATTAAAAATTGGTTTTACGATGGGGCGCATCCTCGTTGCGCCCCTAACCTAGTTGACTCTCGTTATAAGTCGCGCACGCGCAGTTGCTACTCTTCAATGCAAGTGGATGGGAGCCCTTGGGGCGCAAAAAAACTGCGCCCCTAGCATTTAATGTTAACAACCACTAGTTGGCAGCAGAACGCGAGGCACTCAAAGTGCGCACGAATAAGTGACAGTGACGTTGAGTGAGAGTGAGAACGTTGGACGGAGACGGAATAAATACAATTAAAATGGAGAAGGAAAATTCAATAAAATCACTCAGTTACACCTTTTGAGAGGAGGACAATGGAGGCAAAGGTGAGAGTGAAGGAGCTCGGACCTGATCAGCCTGACATTATAATTAAGCAGGATTCAAACGACAGAGGAAGGCAGTATACACGCTGTTTTTCAAGGAGCTGGTTCAGCAAGAAGGCTTGGCTAACTACATGTAGTGACACCAATGCTATATTTTGCTTCCCCTGCCTCCTTTTTAAAACGTCAGGATCAGATCCAATTTTCAGATCCAAATTTGCGTCTCTCAAGGAGAGAAGGGCGAAATTTCAATACAAAAAGTAATTGTATATAATGTATATAATAATGTATATAATAACAATATGTAATTGT
>OMNO01015040.1:5073-23108 GCA_900303215.1 Trachyrincus scabrus | reverse complement strand
GCAGAGAGGATTATTGAAGGCAGAGCTGGATACTAAAATAATCCTCTCAGCAGGCAGCACACTGGGGTTTATGCAATGAGGGGGCAGAGGCCAGTCCTGGCTGTTGGACTATCTGTACTTCCTCTCTGGTGCCCTTGTGTGCCACATGCTACCCATGCTTTGCCCTTATAGTAGCTGCACCGACAGTTCCCCCGTTTTGCATATGTCACGTCCTCTGTAGTTTGCATCTCTCGTTGTGTCCCCCGCCACCCTTGATGCCTCACCGCTCTACAGTGCCATAATCTGGAAAGCTCTTCTGAGGCCTACGTGCCTGTGGGTGCACATAAGCCACTCCCTCTTTCCATTCTCTCCATCCCCATGTTCTAATTTGAGTATTGCCATGGTAACATAAGATCCAGGGTCAGCGGGTCATTGACATTGTGTGCAAGTGCCAGATAGGAGTGTGTGTCCGCTCTGCAGCCACAGAGAAAATGTTGGAATAATGGAACCTGAGAAACATGGTGGATAAACAAAGCAGCGCCGGCTACTGCAGGAAGGAAATCATTGCACTGACAAAACTGAGTAAAAAAAGGAGGAAGAGGAAGTTTACCACAAAAACAGCAAAAATTATCTCAGCGCTTTTCAAAGCATGCTATTTTTAAACCGCTCATTCAGGAACAAGCAACAAGTTATTGCTTTTCCTTACAATTTAAATGGGGTTTTCGTGCTGAGCGTTTGTATGAGAGGCAAAGGGAGAAACAGGAAGTTCAGTGAATGAGTCCAGGTCCTTTTGAGAGAAAGACATTTATGAGAGAGTTAGATCCAACCGTGGCCAATTTTGGTCGACGGAGAGTGAACAATGAAGAACAGGTCACAGAGAGGATACCAATGCTTTGCACCTCTGGGAGTCTTAACACAAACAAAACAATCAATATGATGATGATGATGATGATGATTATGATGATAAAGGGCATACAATGGATAAAGAGGCAGGAAGTGAGAGAGGTGGGAAAAAAAGAAAATGGAGATGAGAACACAAAGGGAGAGAAGAGGACATTGAATGGTAGGGGTAAAGGAGTCAGGCCTAGCGCTGCTCCACTAATCTACTTACCATACACTCTCCCTGCTTCATATTCCCGGACCATGTTACATCATACACTCTTCATTGCAGCCTACAAGTGTATATAATTTCAATCAGCACTGTCATTGTTGCATTTTCCATGCATTAAAGCAACCTCTGAGTATACTAAAGAGGATAGAGCGCACGTAGACTGCGTCATACTTAGCGTTCTACGGCCTGCCTATTATTTACCCATTCATCAAAAAAAACGATATGACGTTTGTTGCTTGTTATAATCCAAAGTAGTCCGGGCGGGAAACAGATTTTTTGCAAAAGTCTTGAAAATACTACTTTTACGATGCGTTTGACTGCGTCCCGCTTTGGCAAATTGTGCGCATCCGTCGTCTTTTTAGAGTGTCTTTCGACAGTCCTCTCGCCGCGACGAAATCAATGACATTCTGTCAACAACAACTGTCATATTTAGCTAATTCTGTCAATTACATCTACCTTCACCTTTAAGATAACTTTGTTCCGATATGAGTAAACTTAAAAGACTTGAAAAGTATTTTAAGTGTGCCATTGTCACCCAGTTTATTCACTTTATGTAAAAACACAACATATGAATGCTTCAGCCGTAGGAAGAAAATAATGCTTTAGAAATAAAAATTAAAAACAAATATTTTAATTTTTGTTTGGTGAAAACATTTTGATTGTCCAGCCAAAATAATTGAGTAATTGAGATGTATTTTGGAAAACAAATAACAATAATGACAATAATAATAATGTTTCATAATGTTTCATTCAACTTGTCATTTGGTATATCACCATAGTGAAACTGGGTTAGATTGACTGGAATGTTACTTGAATTGGATGTTACTAATACAAAAAAGAAATAGTATAAAAAAAGTCAATACTATTCCATTAAGGGCAGAATTTGATTCCAAAGAAGAAATTAGGCCTACTTGCAATGAACAGATTATGAACAGAGTGGATAACTGCAACTGAATGTGTAATTAGTGGATAATCAGTGTAATGTATAATGTATAATGTTGATGCTAATGATACCTATAAGCCCTGTACAAACACGTATTAAATATCATAGTTCAACCGATGCATGCGTAAATGCATGTACATGTAAATGTGTAGGCCTATTAGTATAGGGTTGTAGTAGTATTAGGTTGTCAAATGTCCAACAAACACATCTTTAGTCGGGAGAAACACACAACAAAGCAGAAAGCTACAATAAATCTACAATAAAGCTACAATATAGCGGCGTGTTGAGGACGATTCCCACGATGTTTCCGTGACACACTGCCACACTTTCCCACGCACGCGGCGTGTGCCCTGCGAGCGCGCGGAAGGTAATAACGCGCGCGCGCAGCACCTCGAGGCGGACCAGCGGAGAGAGAGATCATGTGTAGTCCACGCGCCGAAAGTAGGCTTTAGAGCGAGCGAAAGAGACGGAGAGCTTGACTCGAGGGAAGAGCTGAGAGACCAGCAGCTGGGCGACGTTATTTTACTGCAGACAACGCGCACGCTTTTCCTTCCAGGATTGCGCGGAATTAATAAAAAAAGAAGAAACAGCCACTACCGAAGGGCACGTTAATTGTTTTTGTTTGTGCTTTTTTTTATTTTTAGTAGTCAGATAAGGATAAGTATTATCAAAACATATGAGGAGTTGTTTTCATAGTTTTTCCAGTGCTCCGTCTTGGAGCTAAAAAGTGTTCGCCGTGTTCTGTACTCAGCCCGACCTGGAGTTTTATGACTCGAAGATAGTAGCCGTCAACGTCAACATGAGAGGTGCGTTTCTGTAACTTATTTCTATTCGTGGCATAGTGCTCAATGCATGCGATAACGAGATTGCTCCATGCATTCGCCGAACGGACGTCGGTGGGCTACTTTGGAAGTGATCCGAAGTGCGTATGACGACTGTCCGCGTACGGGAATTAAGAAAAGGCCACATTACAAGTCAGTTATGGGCCTACTGATGGCCTGTTGTTGTAAATGTTTGCAGAAAATCTATAAATACATTGAAAGTCGTGCTTTATTGGAAAATGATTATTTAAATTCAGAATCTTACATTGTTTTTAATAGTTCACATATTTTACTCAAACAAGGTCACTCGTCGAATACACTGTAATTTTTTTAAATTTAAAATGCATTTGATTTGCCTCAGAACAGAGAAAGACATTGCGGTTGTAGTTACAATATTCGGCCAGTGAGCGACTCGGGTTATGTAAGAGGCAGTGCTGGGAGGGAGGGAGTAGAATAATTAAGAAGCTGTCAAACCACACAATAACTCTTTGTTATCTTCGTGATACTCGGGTTTCATTACGCCCGTTACAAAAAAACACATTACTCTGCAGCATGTGCTTAGAAATATAAACACATTATTGATAATTGCATTGGTCAAGTAAGTATCTTTGCTCCATATAGGCTATAGGCTGAGTAGCACATGTCTGGGCCACAGATTTATTTCCTTTTCAGTAGCTTTTTGCTCTAATTTGAGCAAACCACTTTGTTTTGATGTTGCTGAGTATTTGAGCGTGAGTGCGAGAGAAAGAGTGAGTTCGGTGTTCCATTGACCTAGTTCTGTCATTGAGGATTACACAGCATTCAAGCAGGAGGGAGGCAGGGAGGATATGGGGACTACCGAGGACTGCCGTCATTCCAATTAATGGAAATTAATTACATAATGAAAAGGTGTTATCGGGACACTTGTAGGCATGCAGAATTGTAGTAACGCATTTACAATGATGCATGCCCAGCGCAATTCTGTGAACAAAAAAAACCCAACTAGAATTATGTTTATCAGTGAAACATAAAACTGATGTCTGTTTGATAGCCTCTACAGCCTATCCATGTTAAACATACAGATACAAAGGGATTAGGCCTATGTGTTATGGGCGGGCTGTGGTAAAGTCATAGCCATACTGTCTTACCGCTTGATAAGGGCACAGCAAGCCAACTCATCCTTAAGCACAGCAGGCTATTAAAGCTCAGTTCCTGTGTCCTGTCCTGTTACATCAACTCGAATGTGTGTCACATCCATTTAGATGCAACTGTTGCTTGACAACTCGCTGGCGTTACAGAATGACATCATTTCAAATGTTCCTCCCTTATGATACCTTTGACTAAATGGAACTAGGGATGCACGATAAATATCGGGTCCGATAAATTATCGGCCGATAATGGCCAATTTGTATTATTATGTATTATTCCGCTAATTAAATTATAGCCAATAGAGCCGATAATTCGAAGCCAATATTGCTTCCATTGGCTTAACCAGGGCTTAACCAGCGCTGCACGCTGATGTCGCCTCATGATGTCAAGCTTTCTGCACCTGAGTCGAGCCACGTGGTGTGGCCGTAGTAGATTAGCTAACAGCAAACATGTCATCACAGATTTGGACGTTATAAATGTTCAGCTATGGTTCCAACAGGAGGGGAAAAGTCTACTACTTTTAACTAGGGATGCAAGAAATACCAAAAAACTAATCAAATACACTGTCCAAATCTCAACAAGTAGCTTACTCGTGTAGGCCTACTCGTTTTGTAGTTAAATTGCGTTTTAGTTAGGCTATTGTTTAGGCCAGGGTACTTTGTAATTTGCCTATTGTGTAGAAATATTGACCAAATGACAGCTCTATAGAGAGGAGTGCTGCTGCCCGACAGCTTCGCTTGGAAGCCCTGTTTACTGAGCAGGTATACACCGCTAGACACACGGGACTCATACCGTCTCCTGGGCAGGTATACACCGCTAGACACATGGGACTCATACCGGTGATTGCGTCTTTAGTTCCCAGGTCGCTGTAATTCGGAGCGTGAATATCTGTTGAATATCCTATATCGTTCTAACTTGAAAAAAAACAACTTTCAAACTACATAAAGTGCTATTGCGATGTGTGATTATTTTAATACACCACCCCAGTGGTGGTGTGGGGAACTCCACCCACCCGGGCCAGCCACTAAACGTTGGCAAACAAACCTATTTTAGTCTCAACAACAATATGCAACGGCGAAGGCTTTATTTTAGATTATTTAATTATATATCCTGCTTCAAAAATTCTAAACCAAAATACATATCAACACAATATAAATGTATCATCATTGATCATCATCATTAAATTTATAAGATGTTGAAAAAATTACAATTACAATATTTTTGTAATCGTTTATGGTTTGCTTGACGAGTACTCGTTTACTCGAGTACACGTTTGCACCCCTAGTTTCAACACAAAGTCACCTGCAGTGTTAACTGCAGCTTGTGTTTATTACTGATGTCAGTTGGTTGGTCACAAACTACAGGTTACTACTTATTGGTTAATGGCCATGAGAAGCAGGTAATTATCGGTTATCGTATCGGTTGGAAAAAAATGATTGTGCATCCCTAAATAGAACGTGGCAAAGTGTGAGCTGTGTTAGCTGTGTTAAATACTGTTTAATAATGACATTTTCATGTACATTGCATGACCATGTGCAGGATAGGCAACATGGTGTTTGTCTCAATGAATATATACAACCATTATTATCTTATCTTTCAGTCGGATTGCAATGAGTGTGATTTTGCAATACATTTGTATGTTGTGTCGTAGAAATCTATTTTTGAACACAGCATTGTGCAACCTGAAAGGCAGATGATGCAAGGAGCCGAAACAATAAACTATAAAAGATAATATTGCTGCTGTATAAATTATTGGATAGTGTCCAGCACCCAGCGCTATTTTCCTGGTCACAAATAGTAGAAGCTGGTACAGTCTGTAACCCATTGCCGCAGGGGTCTGTAATGTATTGCCCTCCGGTAGCTGCAAGGACATTGCAGACACATGTGCCCTAGCTCAATGCCAATAATTATCAGTTGAAGGGCCTGCCTGGGGTTGTTCACAGGGACCCTCGACCCTAACCTGGACCCCTTTCCCTTTGACAGGAGGGCGCTAAGATTCCATTCCCTATCTCTTCACCTGCTCTGCGGCATATTGCAACGTGTCAGTGCAAATGTTCCTTTAGGCTTCAGTGTTAGATCTACCATACCTAGAAAGCACTTTATTTTGTGTAGAAGTTGGACACACTAATATTTAATAATACTTTTTATAGTAATTTTTCCCTCCCCACATTTGACCACATCATTTGTGTAGTTTAAGATGATTGCTGAGGCATATTCCTACACAGTTCCTGTGGTTCCTTTGGCCAGTGCTTAAAATGACATGCTGCGAACTGAATTCCTGAGTCTGGTTGTGCTTATGTGTTGGAGGCCCCGTGGGGTTTTGGGCAAGAAGCAGGATACACAGCAGGTTGAAGTCAATGCACTCAGTCTTGTTTGGTCAGCGGTAGAGAGGATTACAGAGGAATGGACCAAGTTTCTGCTCTAGATGGCCAAAAACAACACAGTAGTAATAATAATGTTGAGAAGCTGTAAAATAATGGACTCATATAGGCCTGCTTGTGGACTGGTCTTGGCAATGGGTTATGATTTTAGGGGGTCATTTTTAGTTCCCTGTTATGGCAGAAAATATAAACTGTATATGAACCTGTTATGCAATTAGTTCATGCAATGTCAAATTTCATGTACTTTGCGAAAAATGCTATATTGGCATTCATATAAATTATATTAAAACACATGTATGGTAAAAAAAAAAAGATCTAAACGAAAACAAGAATAGCAACACGCAGTTTTGTAGATGGTTCCAATATTTTTCTAAATAGTTTTCAGCATTACCGCATGTTGGCTGATAATATAAAACAAAAACATTTTGTTTTTTCCTACATTGCAGAGAGCGATATACAGTATCACTTCTAGTGACATCAGGACCTTTGACTGCTACCCTACACTGTCCAAAGACCATCCATTTGAGATGCTTGTCAGTGCAGAAATGCTCTACCTGCATTCTCTAGATGGGTCAAACTACAGCGGGGGCCAGAAAGAGGTGGGAAGTGATCACGCAACGGCGTGTGGAAACAGGTGTTTGGAGGGGCCCACTCCTGCATGTGAGGGATAAGAAGCACAAGGGAGAGAGACTTGAAGAATTGACAGTGTCTTCACTGAGCCATCAAATAACCCCATTCTCACTCATTCCTTCATCGCTGTCTTGTTTCTTTAAGATATCATATCTGCGGGGTGCCTCCCAGGCCTTGCAGCATAAAGAAAGCCATTCTAATATAGTATAGGTTAGTTATACAAAATGGGCAGGTAATGTGCAAGGTAAACAGAAGCTTTGGACTGTTTGATTAGGCGGGAAGAGAGGCCAAAGTCTATCCAGCAGAGGTTTTTACAAGGCTGGAGAAGGAAAGTGCTGAGCGGGACTGTCTGAGAGTGTGTGTGTGTGTGTGTGTGAGTGTGTGTGTGTGTGTGTGAGGCTGAGACACAGACAACCTGAACACGTATAGGAAGGCAGTAAGCACTGCCGTAATAGCACATGCTTTACTGCTCTTGACACTTAAATACACACTTCATATTTTGACGACATTGCCCAAACTTTTCTATTACATAACCTCAAACTTCTGCCACACACACACACACACACACACACACACACACACAGCAAAAATATTTTTTGCGAGACACATTCTTATGTAATTGTGGAGAGAGCCATCTTGTGATGAATCGTCATCGGGAGGATTTATGTAACCATGGTGTTACACAGACTTCAGCTTGGTAGCAGACGGGCGATGAAGAGGGCTATCTGGCCAACCCGCTGCTCCAGAGTATAAATAGATCGATGTTGTAACTCAAAGACAGCTGAAATTTCACTCAAATTACAGACATGTGCCAACATGTCCAGAGCGAGAGTGTACTCCTAATGTACCCCCATCTGCAGCTCATCATACCGTGTATGCTGCGTTTCCTACACATTGCATACATTGTGGAATTTCCAGCCATGCATCATGAAGCCACAACTCATAGGTGGTCGTGGATTCTCGTAATTAAATAAACATTGGATTTGCCTGGATTACTCCCAAAACCAAGAAATAAATCCTCTCTTCATCTAACCTTTGCTCAGCGACTGAGCTTGAATTAGTTCCACCTTTTAAAACCCACAAGAAATCAACCCAAAGTGTGTCAGTAGAACAGAACTCGCGCTCAGCTGACTGGCAGGTGAGGTGGCAAGTCACAGGCAGGGCCGCACAGCAAGCGACCAATGGAGAGCTTAACAGAGAGAGAGAGAGAGAAAGGAAGGGGGGACAGGGGGACGTTGGCCGCAGCGTTGCTAAGACAACCTCTTTTGAATGAGTGTGTTCATGGAATGCGGCCAGACGGCAGTTATATCACAGGGCGTTGGGAGGCGGGGGGGAGAGGCCCTGGATCAGCCAGGAGGCAGAGAGTGACACGGAGTGTTTTTTCCACTGCCGTTATGTGTTTATTTATTTATCCCTGGCTTATTTTTTTGTCCGTCAGTAGGAAATCTAACCAGCAGGAAACACTCAAATATCTAACCACACATAACAAAAAAAATCTGCCGTTTTATTAGACATTCGTGACTTGTCACACTCTGCATGTGACGCACACAGTATCCCCCCCGCCCCACACACACACACACACACACACACACACACTCAGAGTGCCATGTGTGAGTAAATATTCACAGAGATTATATAATCTCGGCAGCATAACACCAAACAGTACTTCACTGAAGAGTTGGCAAGGCCAGTAAATACTATGCGTTGGAAACTGCAGGTTACCTAATACCCTGCGTCACCCAACACAACAACCGAAACCGAATCACGCACAACGACAATGACAATAAATCAATTGAAATCATTATTCATAGTGTTGCCATTTGAAGGTCAGTTACAGAGGACCGAGAGCCCCTGGAGGTGACGGGGCCATTGTACACCAGCTACCATTTACTTCACCATTGAGGCGGGAGGGATAGAGAGCCGGGTGAAACTTTATAACCCCGGGCCTCAGCTAATGCAATTGAGCTGCTATTCTGAGCGCCAGGAGGCCCTGCCACCTAAATAAACAACATAATGAAAAGGACAGGCTGTTCTCGGATAAGACGGCTCAGGCTCTCCACACTCGTCTCAAGGTGTAAAATACATACATTGTTAGGCTTTCGCATAGAGGCCTTCAATTTGTTATCTGCGCTTGGTTGTGTTCTCCTTGAATCCCCGCTACTCGCTCTCTCCAAACGTGTGACTGAAGTATCTTACGGTGGAGACGTTCTGTTCCTCTCAGAGCACGGAGCAACACAAATGTGTTATGGGAAGAAAAAAACGGTCTCATCATTCCACTTAATCCCAACAGCGTGTGCGATATCATTATCCAAGGCTACTGCATTTTCCTTGTTTAGGGTCATGCTTCTTTCAAATCAGTGCCAAGTCAATATTGATTAATTAAGGACAGCCCGTCTCATGTGATAAGGACACAGAAGTTTTATTGTCTATGGCTGTCGTATGCTTGATCGGCCCACTAGACAAATGTTTGCCTGTGTTTCCTCACCCGGTCTTGTGGGCTAGTCCAAAACCAATCAGATAAAGCTATTGCTTTCTTGTCTTTTGTACGTGGTAGACGTTACTTTAAAGATAAATATAATTGGCTCGATATTAAATATCGTGTTGAATGCAGACGAGAGGTTTATTGTCAAGTGTGAGTGTGATTCTAATTACAGAAGAGCATGTTTCGGCAAATTAAATGAAAAAAGGGGATTCCCCAGTGATATCCATGTCATTATATTTTCCTACGGATTACAGACTTTACTCATGGATTTTCTTTTCTTTTCTCTTTGTCCTCAGCTCAAATAGAGGTCATTCCCTGTAAAATCTGTGGGGACAAGTCGTCAGGGATCCACTATGGGGTCATCACTTGCGAAGGCTGCAAGGTAAATATAGTCAATAAGAATTCATTTCCTCATATCATTCACAGCTGCCACTATGCCGTCCCTGTATTGACTCACTGTGTATCTTGTGCATTCTGTATATCCAGGGTTTCTTCAGACGCAGTCAGCAGAACAACGCCATGTACTCCTGTTCCCGACAGAGGAACTGTCTCATTGACCGGACCAACCGTAACCGCTGTCAACACTGCAGGCTGCAGAAGTGCCTTGCTCTGGGCATGAGCCGCGACGGTAAACCAAGAAGCTATCATATCCTAGCTTTTCGTCCACTACCTTTTTAACTAAGTAGCCTAAGTAGCTGAGATCTTTGACCGCTTTGAACTGTAACTGTAACGTCATTATGTCCGTGCCATTAACAGCGGTGAAGTTTGGGCGGATGTCCAAAAAGCAGCGGGACAGCCTGTACGCTGAGGTCCAGAAGCACCAGCAGTCGCAGGAGTGTGCGGGGGTTGGAGCCCGCGAGGACAGCGGCGAGATGGGCGCCCACGGCCGCGCCTACAGCCGGGGATCCACCACCACGTTCAGTGACCAGGACGAAATGACCACCCTGCCGGAAGGCCTGCTGTTCGACCTGCCTCTGACCCCCGAGGGCTCCGCCGGAGACTACTGCAACCTGGACATGATGGGTGGCGGCAGCAGCGCCGGGAGCTCCTCTTCCCAAAGTTCACCAGAACAGAGCAGTTTGGACTTTGTCGACGTCAACCATCACATCAAGCACGAGTACCAGCTGTTGCACGACTCCGGGCTCTTCTCGCGTGCCATCGCTAACCCGCTGCCAGACGGCTGCTCCCTGCTTGAGCTAGGTCAGGAGAAATCAAACGCTGTTCAACTCTAAGATCAATCATCATAATTATAATAAAATGTATATAATAAAAACATAAAATGATCATTATTGGATAATGGCTGCCACCTTGATTTTTGATCTGAACCCAAAGATCAACTGACTAACACAGTGTTTTGTTTGTTGTCTTCTGCAGAGCGCATAACCCAGAGTGTGGTGAAGTCACATATTGAGACCAGCCAGTACAGCACAGAGGAGCTGAAGAGGTTGGCATGGACGATGTACAGTCCAGAGGAGACACGCTCCTATCAGACCAAGGTACATTGCAATTCTATCACACATTGCTGTAGGAATTGACTGCAAACATTGTATGCAGGATTGGAAGTTTGCAGTTTGAATGTTATGACAACATGGCACCTTCAGCAACAGTGATTGCTTCTGTGCAGTCTCAACTTAATGATGACAAAATCCCAAGCAGGATTGTTGAAAACGCTATATTTATGGGTTAGTTGATGAAACAAATGATTAACTATGGTGTGTTTTTCTCTCTCTTGTCCTCTCGTCAGTCTGCTGAAGTGATGTGGCAACAGTGTGCCATTCACATCACCAACGCCATCCAGTATGTGGTTGAGTTTGCCAAGCGTATCACTGGCTTCATGGACCTCTGTCAGAACGATCAGATCATCCTTCTCAAAGCAGGTTAGTGCAGGTTAGACTTGGATTACATACAATGAGCTTTTTTGTCTAATGACATCACGTGAATATACAGTACATGCATACCGAGTGTATGACACATGCACGCCTTTATGCATGCACGCCTTAATTGCTGCTAATTCATTTTAACAACTTAGGCTTGGTCACATGCCTCCTATACACTTCACCTGCCATAAACTATGTATTGCCAGTCTAGCCCCTTGACAGTACCTACCTACCTTATCTCGTGGTGCTCATATAAGACTTTGACCTGTAGTTAAGCTAACAGAGATCAAGCTTTGAAAGCCTCAAAATAACTACAAGTATGCTTTATAATTTACAGCTCAAAATGGGTTACATATATATGTATTGTATACATGAACAATCTACACTGTGCACAGTGTTTGCAGAACATTGATCCATTTTCATTTAGATTGTTCTGTTGGCCATGTTGTGATATGTTTTTCCATCATCTGGTCTCCAGGCTGTTTGGATGTTCTTCTGATTCGTATGTGTCGAGCCTACAACCCCATCAATAACACATTGCTCTTTGATGGCAAGTTTGCCTGTGCTCAGCTCTTCAAAGCTCTCGGTGAGTTGACTTGTTTTGCTTTTTCAGTCGTTCACTTGTGTGCTCTACACTCACAAAAAATGCAGGTCCCGAAAAGGCAGTTCGAAAAGGCCGTTCTCTTGAGTGTGGGAGTTTGTGTGTGGAGGCTGTTTTCATCGGTCTCCCTCTCTCTCTCTCTCTCTCTCTCTCTCTCTCTGCTAGGCTGCGATGACCTTGTGAGTGCCGTGTTTGACTTGGCTAAAAGCCTGAGCCGCCTGCAGCTCACCGATGAGGAGATGGCTCTGTTCAGTGCTGCTGTGTTGCTGTCACCAGGTGAGACACACGCTCACCGACTCTTCCTCTTGGAATTCACCTCGGAATCGTAACGCTTTTTACGTCATCTACGATATGAGTTGGTGTTACTGAACTTCTGTCGCCACACCACAACCTGGTTGCAGATCGACCCTGGCTTACTGACATCCAAAACATCCAGAAGCTCCAGGAAAAGGTCTACGTGGCCCTGCAACGCTGTCTGCAAAGAGAGGCTTCATCAGAGGAGAAGCTGGCGAAGGTAAAAAGCTGTTTGTCGTTCTGGGAGCTTCCCCAAAGTGTCATTGCATAGGTGTATGTCAAGAGGCAATAGTGCTGTACTAAATTGTGCCACGATGTTTGTGAATTACTGCTCTTGACTCTTTTTTAAATTGATTTTGAAATGCTTTTAAATGTATTATTCGTTTTTTCTGTTGTTTGGGATTTTGTGTGATGTGACATACACATGGTCTCTTTATGACATTGCCTTATGGGCGATTGCCTCTCTCACACAGGATTTCAACCTGATAATAGGATTTGAAAGCAATTTAAATAATGGTAACATATAGATACATTCTCAATTTCTTCCCGCTTCCTTTTTCTTTCCAGATGGTGTCTAAACTTCCCATAATGAAGTCCATCTGCAATCTCCATATTGACAAGCTGGAGTTCTTTCGCTTGGTTCACCCAGAGACAGCGTACACCTTCCCTCCGCTGTACAGAGAAGTGTTTGGCAGTGACCTCATCTTCCCAGACTCCACCGAGGGCTAACCCCCCATTCAGACAGAGAGAGGGATCCAACTGCAGATACTAAGGCTTAGGGAGAGATAGAGAGAAAGAGAGCCCGAGAGAGAACGAGAGAGAAACAATGTGGCAAGTTGCAAAAGCAAATTCCAGCAGCAGCTCAGTGACAATCCTGCACGCTACACTTTAGTACACACTCCCCTCACCTCCAAACTGCTGCCCTTAAAAACGTAGCTTACACTGCCATACAAGCCGGTAGAGTAACTTCACCTTAATCTGAGGTGTTCCTGGGTGGATGCCGGTGATTGTTATTCTTTATACATGGAGGTAAAAATCATTGATATGATTATATTGTAGCCTTCTTAGTTTTTATCCTGACTTTTTTTTGTTCAAGAAGGTGACCATAAACCTTCGAGAACAGGTTCTTAAATCTTTCCTAGTTCTGGCAGTTACTTTAAGCTTTTGTTGAATGTACACCCCAGCTTCTCCTTGCCCATCACAGCCCTACGGCTTGATACAGAATGTATGTACATGTGTGATGCCTGTTTTAATCCTCATAGTAGCAGTGCGTTTTTTTCATTACAGTGCCCGTATTTTGCAGTTTGGTATCCTATGATCAAACTGCTTAAAGGGACCATAATCAAACTCACAAACAAGCAGGATTGTGCAACTGCGTGCAGGACTGTGCAAATGAATGGTTAAACCTTGCACAGCAAGATATAGCACTTATGCTAAATATACATGGGTATTCTTTACCAGCACAACTTACAGACACTGATATTTGTGAAGTCTTTATTTTTTCAATGTAATCAGTGACCTCAGTCCTAATCCCCTTTCCCTTTTGCAAATGCCACTTAGAAAGAAAAGAATGAAAATATGGAAGTATTATGAAAGTATTTTCAAATGTTCCTTTTATACATACAAATATAGAAATGTAAGATTAGAGTAGTCTCAGTTGAAATACAAAGTGAGAGGGAGAGAAATATAGAGGAAAGGATTCTAATGTATTAATTGTTCTCAGGTCTTAAACAGATACTGTCTGACCATACCTAGGGTTTTGGGAATGAAGCGATTGAACTAGCTGAATAATGAGCACTTACGAGTCCTTGTTATAATCCAAAATTAACTCTTGACACCCAATTGCTGGATTTAAACTCAAAGACTGACTGTGAAAGTTCTCCATGAGAGTCCATGGACAGTAGACCAGCTGAAGGAACAAGTCAGATGTCAGTTGAGGAGCTTCTACAACTTTCTCCTCATGGCTCGTCCATCCGCCACACCTTCTACGCTGGAAACTGGTGGATCCTAGAGGCTTTGGGAGGACAGTAAAACATGCCAGGACTCACTCGGATGAAAGTCTGGAACCATGTTCCGTATAACATGGCTGTAAAAACGATTACCTTGGAGTCGACTGGCAGGTGGGAGTTTCCTCAAGCTCCTTAGACCATCATTTAACTGAGATTGACTGCCACAGCCCCATTTTTCACTGATTCGGGGCTTAAGCAGAGAATGTGTTTTTGATCAGCTAATCATTAGGTCTGTAACCCCACTCCCTAACTACCTCACCCTCTGCACAAACCATGTGGCACAGTAAAGGGTTTCTAGAGCAGACAGCTACCCCCCTGAGTTAGTACACTTGATTTATATCTGAATGGTTCTCCAAATGTGACGGATTGGGATTTTAAAAATTAAGAACATTATTGATTATTCCTTAGTGGCTTAACTAGACAGGAGACATGAGCACTCTTAGCCCAGTGCAATGTTTAGGGCTATGTCAGAATGACAGATTTACACAAATTCCTCATGAAAACGAAGAGGACATATTTAGCTCTCTCAAAAGACAATAATGTTATTTTGCCAGTGAACTCTTGGCCACGACATTGGCAAGCTTCTGTTAATAGTTTTTTGCTGAGAAACCATTTTTGTATTCCTTTCTTGAGCAAAAAAAGTATCAATCAAAATTACAGGACTTGTATGTCCAGTTTGATTTAATGCATCGTCGTCAGGTTTCACATTGCACTGCTGGAACAGTGCTGTCCTTCGTACTCCATATGTAGCTTACATGAACAGAAACTTTTCTCTGGGTGCTTAACACAGTGGCATGGTGGGATTGTGCAATAATGTCTTTCCCGTTTATTTCAGTTCAGAGGGGCCCCGTGGCCCTGTTCTATGGTTTATTAGATTACACAAGCACTCCAACAGAGATGGAGGTTAGCAGTGCAGCACAAGAGAAGACATTAATTACTCTTGGCGTAACATGGTGCCCAGTTAACTTTTAGCAGGATCAGGTATCAACTAGAGTAGGCGACAGCTAAGATTCATACAAATAACACAAAGCCTAATGCATTGTGTCAAAAGTAGCAATGCTATAGCCATTTCAAAAGCAAAATGTAATTCTTTAGACCTAAAATAAATGAAGAAGAAAATAAACTGCCCCCACAGTGTTCCTACCAACAGAGTAGCAGGAACTATTCTTTAGGGCTGGAGTTTCCACTTAGATTTACTCAGGGAGATAGCTGGGCTCTCAGTCTTTTCTCATAGTCTAGCAAGACACCTTGCACCAAGCTAGAAGACCTTGAAACTTTCGTCACTGTGTACAGTACATGTTCTCGTGAATGTCTGATCAGAGGAGTATCAAAGCATTTACCCCTGTGTCTAAAGTCATACGTTTTCTGGACATCTGAGTGCAAGTCATAGAAACAAATAGGACCTACATGCTTGGATATAAAGTGGATTTGAATCTCTGAATCTTGTGTTGGTTTTGTTGTGATCTTTTGTCTGTATTGCTACCCTCATACATGTTTTAGTTTTTTCATCAGTTTAGTAGCTATGCCCTTTGTCTTGGAAAGATGTAATTCTATTTTTGTTAAAGAGCATTTTTAAATATGTCTCCCTGAAAGGTTTCTCTTTTTGTCACAATCCTTATGTATGTCATTTTCACACTATTTTAAAATTGTTATTGAAATCAATATAGGTTTTAATAAGATAATTTATGATGTAATGGATATAAAGCCTAAGAGGTTATTGACACTGTAAAGTGTTATTGTTGTACAGTGGGGATTAAATATGTGGATTTAAGAATGTAATAAAGGTCTTTTACAATAAAAGAAAATGTCCATATCATATTTATTGATGTAGGCCTACTCTTGAAACACAATTGTCTCTATGGTTTTCTTTTTTAAGTGTATTCAGATAAAACAGAAAAAAGAAGAATGTTATTTTTATATGTAGATTGAGGGCATTACATGACAATCCTTACGTCTGATTATATGGGGCGTTATTGCCACCCCTTGGAAGCTACTGGTAGACATGCTCAGTAGGCCTCTCTCAAAGTCCACGATCAGGAGATGATCGTGGACTTCAGGAAGCAGCAGGGGGGGGGGGTCACGTATGGGGGTCACGCCCCCATACACATCGATGGAGCTGAAGTGGAGAGAGTCTCCTGCTTCAGGTTCCTCAGTGTGTTCATCCAAGACAACCTCACCTGGTCCAAGTAAGCAGACTCGGCGGTGAAAACTGCCCAAAAGCGCCTATTCTTCCTGAGGAGACTCAAGAAGTTTGGCATGTCTGCAAAAACCCTGACTAACTTTTACAGGTGCACCATTGAGCTGCATCTCTGGCTGCATCACCGCCTGGTACGGCAGCTGCACCGCTGCTGACCGTAAGGCCCTCCAGAGGGTGGTGAAGACAGCAGAGCGCATCATCAGTTGCCATCTACCCTCTGTGCAAGGCATCTACCACACACGATGCTTTAGGAAAGCACGGAAAATCACAAAAGACTCCAGCCACCCAGGCTTTGGACTATTCACACTGCTGCCGTCTGGTAGACGTTCCCGGAGCATTCTGGCACGGACTACCAGACTCACAAACAGTTTTTTCCCACAAGCCATCAGACTTCTCAACCAGTAACACTACCTATTGATCATATTGATCACTGGTAAATTACGCCCTGGTCACTTTACCTAATTTAATGTACATATCTATCCGCACTCCTCCACTTTATACTTTACACTTTTATACGTATAAATGCTAGTGTTTATTTATCTTATTATGTATATTTTTTATTATGTATATTTTTCTTCACTTTTTAAAACTTTGACCCTGTGACCCTGTGTTGTACTGTGCAAGTGATCAATAAAACACTTTGACTTTGACTTTGACTTTGATTTTGAAGTCAGGTCCATAGATCGGAGTGGGATCAGTTGGCCTTGGGATGCACTGGCTGGTGCAGCCCAGCGAAGGGTTAAAGCAGCTGCTACAGAAAATAAACAAGTGTACACATAGGAGAGCACTCTCGCATCCTCTGGCAAATCCATCAATTAGCTGCAGATGTGATCTGCATTGGAGATGACTTCACAATTTAAGCATGTCACGGTGTGTGCGGGGAAAGGGTGGGGGGGGTGTGGCCCTAATCCGTCCTCTAATGGATGCTCCCGTTTTAAGTGTTGTCTCCGTCAGGGACGTCAGGGGTTTCCAGGAGCGTCTTGTAGGGGTGGGCACTTTATTTATGTGTCTTATGATAATCACCGTTCCCTGTGGGAAAGGCCTCTACAGGCCGCCACACGAACAGTAGCACAACTGTTAATGTAACACATTCACAACGAAACATCACCTAGAGCGGCCGAAGCCACGGAGGAGACTCAAGGTGTAACGCCAGGGGCTGATGTCTCGTCGTATAAGCAGGAGGAAGGGAGGCAGGCTACACGTGCGTCTTCGTGGACCTGCGCCCACACAGCGCTTGCTGTGCTCGGACGTCCGTCACCGGGGCCTGTCAGATTGTGTTTACCTTTCTGAAGGACATCTGGCCTCTGGGAGCCCTGGGTAACAGTGGAGTCTTCCCTCCCAACAGGGACTAGTCAATCAAGTCACATTTACTTTCCCCACATTGATCTCTGGCTGGCCAATGGCGGACAACGGTGCCAATGGGGCAAGACCACCATTGTGAGTTAACCCCCCCGAGTACATCGATACTACTAAAACCCCAACAAGTTGGATACATGAAAAAGCATATGGATCAGACATGTTTAGTTTTTCTCCAGAACATAAATATATATATATATATATATATAGATACATATAGATACAA
>OMNO01015037.1:0-12648 GCA_900303215.1 Trachyrincus scabrus | reverse complement strand
GCTGTGACATAACTGGACATATCTAAATCGGATGAATCTTGAAGTGTTTATGGAAGCCTTATAATAACGGATAACGACGAATACAAAAGTAAAATGGTACATTTTACAATGTTCAGCCGACAAAGGTTAACTAGTATGAGGCCAACGTACCTACTTCCTTTGCCCACAATTTCACACAGCCAGTAACCAAACTTGCAGTTCTGCTCAACCATTGTTGGGGGCATAATTATACGTGAATGGCTAATGTAGTAGCAGCCTAGCTTTGTCGACGAGGGGTCCAACCTCTCTCCAAAAGTCCTCATAAAGCATGCAGCATTAAACGCCCGGCACAAATAACTATTCAGGAAACGACAAAGGCTTAATTACCATGTATCGCCACGTGCCGCTATTAGCTTGCGTGCGGACTAAATATACAACTGCACTCTAAATGTGGGTTTGGCAGTAAAGGGAGTGGGTGGATTTCACCCCCCCGCCACCACCCTTCCTCCCAAACCACCTCCTGGTCTCTCATTCTTTCTCCCAACCCCGTGCTATCGATGTCATGGATCAAAAGGTGCTTACCTGGGGTGGAGATCAAAATGTCCCCTCCCAGTGTGATCGTCAAAGGAATGTCCAGATTAAATAGATGGAGACTATCCCTTTCTCCAGATGCTAGCTAGCTAGCTAGCTAGCTAGCTAGCAGCTATGACACTATCTTACTTCCAGTCATGTAACATAATTAGCCCTTCTCATTTTAGTTAGCCGAAATAAAAGAAAAGTGAAAAATGTGTAGTGCTATAAAAAAAATGACACAATTGGCATGGTCTCTATTATCAATATTTGACACTTCAGTTGTTTTTCACTGCTACAAAAAACCCTCTGAATTAGTGTTGCACCGGTGTGGAAACAGTTTTTTCCTTTTCATTTCTGAAGTGGTTCAATTCGTTAAATTTTAATAACGCAAAAAGCAATATCATGTAGGAATGCTGCGTGGACGTAATAATAATAATAATAATAATACTGGCAAAATGACGGTGGGATGGCGTGAATAAAATCCCACCGGTGGCACATCCAACACCGTGTAACACCGGTACCCGGACAACACTATTCTGAATCTTTGCAGAGTGCCGCCATTGTTAGCCAACACAGGACAACGCCATTCCGCCTCCACATCGAGGTGAGCGGATAAGCCCTTGCTATTACTGCCCTGTCACTGTGTCGAGGAAAACAAAACAAGGAACACAATAGGATGTGTCACAGACACTAGTGGCACAAAAAGAAACCCAATAACCGTGAATCTTGTTGACTGACATCCTCGCACCGCTTAGAGTGGCGACGCCACGGGCCACTTCACGCGTGACGAGCTAGAAACTGTTTGGCGAAGCGTAGTTGCTCTTCGCCTCGAGTGGATTATGAGTGACTGTCACCATGATTATTACATAGGGTTTGAGAAAGTTCTGGCGGTCATAGCCTCACATTAGAATGATAGCATATGTTTAAGAATATAGGGTTTTAGCTTAAAGCGGCAATCAGTAATTTTTGCTGATTGCAAAGAAGCCCCACTTTGTTTTGGTTGAATTGTGTTTTGAGTCTCATGGTTCTCATGCATTCGTTTGACTACTGGCCATTGCTGTATAGAGCCTTGACTTACAGACAATTTATTTCGGTCACAAGTCATTAATGAGCAGTTGGGGTTTAAACATCTTGCTCAAGGATGCCTACAGATAGACTGCTGACATTGGGGTTTGAACCCAGAACTGTTTGGCTAAAGACATTTGAACCAAATGATTTACTTTATTTGGTCAGTCTTGTGTTGAAGCAGAGCCCTATTCCTTTTCAGCATGCTAGGTCACCTGCCCCATGCCACCCTTGAAACAACACAGCAATTGTCATTTTATTTGAATTTTATTTTAGCTTTTACTGGTGGATGTCTTTGGTAACTTATTTAGTGTGGCCCAGTTCAAAATATAATATAATATATAAACTGCCATGTCCATTATTCAAAATGGAGTCATTTGTTTGTTCTTTTCTACATATTCGTTCAGACCATGTCGAGTAGAACCACATGGTATACTAATATACTAAAAGGAATACTAATATAAGGTTGTTGAATATAAGCCTACTACTGTTGTCTGTATTCAAGTGTTTTGTTTTGCAAGGTGCTTTTCTAGTTGCCGTTTTATCTGCCCAGTGAGGCGGTGAATTGGATTCTTATGCAATACAAATGACTCTCTTAGATGATTAAAGGGGAACTTCATAATTTCAGTTTGGGTAGTATATGCAAATAAACAATGTTTACCTTTCCTCCATGTTGCAAGCAGCAATACCGGAGGCCTAGCCATCGAATGGGCACTGCACCGGTATCCCTAATGCGGATAGAGATAAGGTTGAAAAGTTATCTTTTAACCTAAACTACTTAGCATAAAACTAACTAAATTAGTAATATTACCTTATACACTCCATTACAGATGTGTTTTGTTGTGAAATTAACAGTGAATGACTCTCTACCGATAGGCCTGTCTATGGCACCAAGGAATATGAAATATGTCTCATAAATGAAAACAATAAAATACAAAAAATAAAACACTTGTCTTCTCACATGCAGTATTTGTGATATTTATTTTTTTCTCATGTGAAATGTAGTTTAATTTTTCTGTAATTTTCCCATTAAAAACTCCACACCACGATGAATCACAGCTATGACAAAGAGGTTTCTGCAAAACATTGTGGTTCACCAATGATAGGTTGGAATCACCTTCACCTGCTAGACAAAGCAGGAAAAAGTGCTTTTAATGGTGACAACTTTTATATTTTAACCTTGGAATAGATCAAATAATTGTATAAAATAATTTAAAAAATCACGGCAATGTTTCTAATATATTCCTTTATTTTCTTTAGTCAAAATACATAGGAAACAGATACAATTAATTATATTTTAAGTATTTGCTGGAATTATACAAAAAGTTATCACAAACTGTACACCTCATAACTGCAGTTCATCGGCTGCATTCTCTGCTTTTTGATCAATGTAGACTCCAATATGCAAAATGAAACCAACAGCACCCAATTATGAAGGTTCACTTGAACGTCTCAAATATGATTTGTTCTTCATACGTATTACATAATGTGCATAATTGGACGTGAATACGAGCACAAGCCGTAGAAAATATCACCAAACGATATAAATTACACAGTAATATAGAAGTCTACAATTACCTTTTGTTTTTATTTCACATTTATATACAAACGATTGACAACAATATGTACATGTAAACACAACGTTAGTTAGAAATTTTGATAACTCGTACTATATTCATTAATTACAATGTTTTTCTCCTTGTTGAACATTTCTTCATGAGCACATGCATGCTACGTGTAAAAATAGTCACATTTTACTATCAGGGCAGTGCACAGAAAAAAAAGCTTCATTATTCTCATGTGCAAGTTAGGTAACAGTACATAGCCTTTTTGTATTTGCTATGTTGGCATCCTATTACTTACTCACATTTAAATGTCAATGCAATGCTTTGAACAGAAAATAGCAAT
Source organism: Trachyrincus scabrus (assembly GCA_900303215.1). NCBI lineage: Eukaryota > Metazoa > Chordata > Actinopteri > Gadiformes > Macrouridae > Trachyrincus > Trachyrincus scabrus. The sequence goes on along the minus strand of OMNO01015037.1, from coordinate 9,123 downwards.
ATGGCTCTATGCAATGTACAAATATATAGACACTATGTAAAAAAAAATGGTGAAGTTGAAATGTTGAGTTAAAAACATCCAGTATCTAGGACATGTTTCTTGTGAAAGTGTGTTTTGCTATAGGTGAATTACCTGAATATTATTTGCAAAGTAGATTTTTTTAATGAAATAATATAAATCTAATTCAAGGTGTCCTTTTCCAAATATATCCTTATATCCTCCAATTATACTACTATACTCTATATTTAGTTTTATTGTTCATCACTCAATCCTTGTTGCAACAGTGTTTGTTAAGAAGAATTAATTATTAATAAAAAGATATATATTTTTTAAACTTTCGGTTTGGTTGGTTTGCGTATTCTGCTGAATCATAGTGGAACATCCAATTTGGGAAAATTCAGACAATTACAGAAATCATTTCTGGGAGTATTTCCGCCTGTTAAAGGGCCCCTATTTTACCGCCAGGTGTGAGTGTGATTAGCCATTACAAGCCGTTTCAAAATTGACTGCTTTTAATGGCTAATCAGACTCATACCTGGTGGTAAAATAGGGGTCCTTTAACAAATTTACACCTGATTACCGTCATTGACCTGGGATTTGTGTTCTCCATTGTACCGATTTGGAAAGATTATGTAAACTTTTCTGCGATTTTTCTGCAGAAACAGAGTTGATGTTGCAGACCACACTTTTTTCACAACACACGTATGAAGCGGTACTCTCTTATATTAGAAAATAGCAGAGTGTGACGGTTCCCCCTTTAACGTAAGAATACGAGGAGGAAGAGAAAGTCATGTAAGAATGGGCGTCACGTTCCTATTGATTCAACCGCATACGTCTCCGGTCTTTCAAGGGTTAGATGTTTGTCCAAGATCCATGCTATTAGCACACACGGATCTCACCTCAGCTAAAGCAACATGTAAATCATCAAATCACCACTTCACAGATGTGTAAGGTGGAGGTACCACTACCCACCATCCTACACTGGAGAATATTTCAGTTCCAAGTGAACATATATATGAGAGCATGAGGAAACATGGCGTGAAATGATGTGTTTCCAATGCCTCCAAAGCATAAATGAATGTACAGTATATCGAACTGTATAGAGGCCGCTAAAATGGATCAATTATCTATCTATCTCTCTATCTTTCTATCTAACGCCAGTTTTCGAGACGTTTCTACAAAGCCCATGAAGTTGCCTGGATGATGACCTTTGCTGCTACATGTGCTGGCTACAGTCGCTCTGAAGTCAGAGGACTCTGTTCTGCAGTGTTACGGACAGCGTGCCATAGATTAACAATGGCTGTCTGCATGACAGTGTATGACAGATATATAATGAGCGGGTGTGGAGAAGACATTCTCTGAGTCCCTCTCCGTGGTGTAAACTAACGCAACGATTCAATTAGATTAGGCGTTATTGTGTGACGTGCGCATCTTGGATCCCGAAGAAAGACCTTTAACATTGGCCCATTTCAAAACGGAAATTAACTGGCTTCAACAACTGTACATCGAGGCCAGAAAACATCTGATTTGAATTTCAATATATTAGTTAATTAGTTCTTCAAATGATTTGGTCTACGTGACCACTTGGTAAATATGTGATGTGATATTATAGTTTGAAGGCATTTTTATTGCAATGCAGTTTAATGTTGATTGTTCCAGAGAGCGTCGATATCTATGTCAACTATGACTACAATAAGAGAACAATTACTCGTGTGAAATACAATTTACGCGTGATTCAAGTGCTGTGCATAGTCAGTTCTGTAGAGCACTTCAAGACATTAGGTTAAACAGACATACCGTGTTAAGTGTGGTTTTAAGTACATTTTCAACCTAAAAGACACGAAAAATCAATGCGTGTCTGTCATGGTCAAAGTCCATTCCAAGTTGTCATTTTTGTCATAACACCAAGTGGCAGTACAACTTCAAACCTTGACACCTGTTGTGACACCTGTTGTTACACCTGTTGTGACATCCGTTGTGACACAACTGTTGTGGCACCCGTTGTGACCGTGTGGTGCTGCTCAGGGTGTCATGGGGGGCTTGGGTGACGCGCAGGACCCCTGACTCTCAAAGCTTGCTGCTCTTCCAGGCCACTGCAAGACACAAAAGAACCCAGAAACCATGATGATCGTGGCTGAGAGAGAGAGAGTGTGTGTGTGTGTGTGTGTGTGTGTGTGTGCGTGTGCGTGCATGCGTGCGCGCTGCGTGTGTGTTGTTTAAACTGTTATTTATTTTCTTTATTATTCAAACATCATACCGAATATTGAACATTTGCATTTATTTATTTATTCCAGTGCGTCGGAAACCTTATTGACTTTCATAAAAACAAGCGGAGTTTTGCATTTAATATAAAGCCTTGAGCACAGAGTTGTCAATATAGTCACATGAAGCTGTAACTGAAGTTGAAGGTTGTTTGAGTTTCAATTGCTATGATTATGTGGATGGATAACAGTGAATGCTAAGCACCGACGTGTAATATTTAATAAATGACGGTTAATTGTATTGAGATAAACACGTACACAACAACAACAACAATCAGGTTAATTTCATCAAATCAAAACAAAAGACACAAGTCAATTTGAATGAGGGCTGCAACTAATTACTTTCATTATCATTAACTAATGAATGTATTCATTCATTGTTTTGATTAACCGATCACATTTAAAATGTCCTAAATAATGGAAAATGCCCAAAGTAAATTTCACAAACAGCCAAAAAAACTATTGTTAGAATATGGAGCTGAAAAAAACCCACATGTTGTGTGTTTCTGAAGCTATAAGGTCAAGCGATGCCACTAATCAAAAAGTACAACACATTTTCTGCCTGTCAATTTAATAACATTTTTCAGGGATTAACCTCTTAACTACCACCCCCTTTTTTAGCGAATTCCCGTCTAAATATATCGGCTTATAACTCAGTAGTACCTGCGATGACCACATTCATGACAGGTATCATTGGAAATGTTACACCTTGTTGTTTATGTGGATATTCTAATAAATCCATATACTCGCAACTTTTCAATTATAAATATAAAAACACAACATCAAGGCAGTTCTAGCTGTATCTTAACGTATGTACAGTGTGAGGGGCTGGGGTCTCTACCTCTCCCAGGGCGTGCCAGTGGGTGATGGGTTTGCGCGGGTAAGCCAACATTTCGTTCCAGTGATCTCGTCCGAGGCCCTGAGCATCTGGCCCCGTGTAACACACACCAATCACCTCGTTGTGTCCCACCCTGGTAGAAACACACACACGCACAGACCCACAGGCACACACTCACATTTAAATGGACAAATTAAGGCTTTCCGAAATTTACAGAGGTCTCCATGTTTTTATATATTTTTGTTATGAAACACATGGACACACATATTTTGATGCACCGGGAGCGCGATGAAGAGTGAAGATTTAAATTAGTGTAATAACACTCTGAGTGCCCAAACTACTGATTGGGCACTCAGTTACCCCTCTGCTATCTCTCCCTGTCTGCTGTGTGCTGGCTTTCACTGCAACCATCTTGTCTCGCTTTTATTTTAATCACACTTTTCTAAATAATTAACATTTTTGTCACTGTGGCTAAATCAAAGTCATCGTCCTTAGTTTCCATAACGGACAAGTTTGTTATCAAAGTAGAACAAAAATAGTCTATCCATACAGTACATATATTATTTGTTACCCAAATAAATAACGGTCCTGCAAACAGTACTACGCATAGCCTAGCAGGATAGGACAGCGTAGCGGCTGGGGTGTTTTGACTCCTAGCCGAAAGGTACCCATAGGTTGGATCCCCCATGTCCTCTGACTACCTGTAGGAGTCCTTGAACAAGATGGCCTAGCCCCCCTACTTGCTCTTTATAAATGACACAAGTCACTGTGGATAAAAACATCTCCAAAAGACTAAATGGTTAGACAAATAGACAAATAGTTACATAGTCCCTCCAGGATTTTGTGGATATTTTTTTTTGATTGTTGCAGCCAAAAATTAATTAATTTTGCATCAGCCTTTTCTCAAAAATGGCACTGCAATTTGCGATGATTTGGAGGTTGTTTTTTTTCGTTGAAGTTGCAGAAATTATTGCAAATTGCTGAAATGATTGCGATTTAATCATATATATTATTCATTCAAGTCATATGTAATTTGTCCAAGAATGAAACAATATAAAGTGAATTTGTCAAACTTGCGGGAAAGTGTGCGATTGCAAATATGAGGCACAATTGTCGGTGAACGGACATATTTGCAAGCTAGCGCCAATTCTACAAGAATTGGTGAAAGTTGCGTGAATTGTTGCGATCGCGAAATCGTAAATTCGTGGAGGGACTGAATGGAAGATGAATCAAAGATGGCGGAGGTGTTTTGCGTGGGGCTTTATTCCCTCACCGGTCGTAGTCCATCACCGTGATGGACAGGCTGACCTGCTCCACGTTCTCGGGGGGGATGTCGAAGATGATGGCCTCATTGTAAACAGGGTTCAGCGTGCTCTTCTTCGTCGTGGTTTTCCGCTTCTTCAGCCGCCGCCCGTCACATATCAGGGAGACCTTCACGTACGGGTCTACACACACACAGACGCACAGACAGACACGCCCACGCACATACACACAACGCACAGACAGACACGCCCATGCACATACACACAGACGCACAGACAGACACGCCCACGCACATACACACAACGCACAGACAGAGCTCTCAATTATAGAAACACAAAATGCAGTCTTTTCTATTATTTTCAATCTGATACCAATAAATATATACTTTTCCAGTTGCAGTCTTATGAAACATATTGTCAGTAACCAACTGTGTGTGTGTGCGTGTGTGTGCGTGCGCGTTACCTGAGGAGCCTGTGATGTCCATGGCTTTCAGGTTCCTGCACTTGATGACGGTGAGGGTCATCCTGCCGGCCGTGGGCAGGTAGCACAGAGAGAACATGATCTCACCCAGGTCCACACTCTGCTGCAGGGGGTAGAGAGAGAGAGAGCTTTTTTTCTTTGTACTAAAGCCATGACTTTTGTTAAAAAAACCATTTGTCACTTTTTCACTCTTCAAAGCTATAAGATAAACATTGTAAAAGGCTCACGGCTCTCCCACAATCCTTCTGTCTGATTCAATTTGACGTGTGGAGAATCTTGGGAACATCAAAATGTGTTGGGGCTGAGAACCAACTGACGTAATGTGATTCCACCATTAAATGGGCCAAGCAGTTGGAAATGAGGCTTGGCTTAAGAGCGGGTCGTTAGCTTTTGATTGCAATTTAGTAACAGAATTGTCCTGACCTGAAGCCCCAAACCAGCCTAATAGGAGTAGTGAGAGATGTATTCAAGCTGATTCCAGTGTCATTATAATGACACTAGTACCCTATAGTTCACTGGAAGATACGCTAGGAAAGAACACACAATGCTGCCACACACAGGAAGTGATGCGGTTTGACAGGGAGTGGTCTAGCCGTAGAAGGATTCGAATATTAGATTAAAAGTGTGTCTGAATAGTTGGATGTCAAATAGGGGTACAATATATGGGCTAGGGAACTACTAGTTGAATGTAGTTCCTTATCTTTGCCACCAAAACGAACAGCCCACAAATCTGTGTCTATATTGTATCCTGTCTAAATCACTGTTTGACCAGCCAATACGGCAATTGAAATGTAGTTTTAAGTATATCGGGGCCTTAACTTTCCTATGCCTATTGACTAACTTACGAACAAACCAAGTACGTCAGCTCAGTACTTGACTGATCAAGCCGAGCAAACGAGTTAGCAACTATCAGCATTTGGTAGTAATTACACTCTGCACGGCTGTGTTTGGTGCAGTAGCCTCCGGAGAAGCTGAAACAATACTCAGTTGACAATGCATTCAGCACAGCATTGTGTTTCACAAGATAATCGCAGGATCGTGATGAATTCTTGGAAGAAAAAAAACAATAATGCAATATCTTTCGAAGGGAATTTCATTTGGTGAAACAAGTAGAATATAAATAAATAGGAAAGTTCTCTGACAGGATTGAGAACACAGAACGTATCTGGTGGCAAGCACTTTGGAACAATTTGAATACAGTACAACTTTATTGTCCACACAAGGTGGAAAATTGCCTTTCGTTTCACTTGGCATATAAATGATTATGAAGACTTTGCTGTTGTTTTTATATCCTTTGGTAATAATCAGGCATTGTCAAATACTGCATGTTAGTAGGTCTATATGAAAGACATTAACATTAGGTGACATTGTGGCTACTAGTTTTTCAATAAAGTACCAATCTAATCTAATCCAACCTAATCTAGTTTAGATTACATCCCTGCTAGCAATTCTGTAACATTTTTGTTGGATGAATTAAAAAAACCTTGAACATTGTGTTTTCATGAACAATTACAGTGGTTATGTCTAAATTAATTGGATTTTGTTTCCTGTGGTTTTATTATTTAATCAGCAGAAAATGAAGACATGTTAAACCCTGTGTTTACAGACTATGTGTAATTATTTTTTTGTATGTGACCTCGTGGGTTCCTGTGCTGTTACTGTATTTAAGTCTTCAGGACGTGCAAAACACCAAGTACACGTGGGTGTACACTCAGAGAAATGATGCAATGCAACCCAACCAAACCTACCCCTTGTAACCAACTGTTGCTATATTTGGGCCTCAGCCCGTTCAAAATACTTCATAAAACCACGCGTCACTCCCTGGTTAACCTCATATATCATCGTGACTAACATCTCAACATACAAACATACTTTATACTGCACACTGTAGGTAAGATTTAAAAGCTATTATTGGTGCGGAATTTGTTAGAAAGGCCATAGCCATCCGTCGGCTATTAGTGAGTGAAATGCGCGGTGAGAATATCTGTTTCCAGTTGAATGCGCCTGCCTCTGTATGAGTTTGGAATTTAGACCGCTCCCGGCTCATTTCTGACCAATCAGGGCATCTCTTCCCTGATTGGTTCGGGGAATCCATCGTGCCTGTCGATCACAGGTGTGTGAAATGCAACACTTCTCAATGGTGGAAAACCACGGGGCGGGATCAGAGAGGGAGTGTGGGATCACAGAGAGGGAGTCGAGGTTTTTTTGGGGTTTCGTTTCAAAGCTTTATACGAAACGCACGAGGACACAGCGGCTCCTTACCGTGGTGGCGACGCGTATGTCCTTCCACACCACGGCCTCGCGGGAGAGGTCGGACAGCTCGAACAGGTTGTCCACCACCACCTCGCCGATGGTGTCGTGGCTGGTGAAGCGGTCGAAGTCGTACACGCTGAAGTGCAACTTGCGCACGCACAGCTCGTCGTATGCCGCGGCGAAGCGGAAGGTCTCGTCGAACATGGGGTTGAGGTTCTTGCGGTGGACGCGCGTCTGGTACTTCTCCTTCCTGTCGGGCAGCAGGTAGATCTTGACGTACGGGTCGGAGGTGCCCGTGAAGTCCTTGGCGGGCAGGTCCAGGGCCTTCAGGACGCGCACCACCAGGCGCTGCTCCTCGTGGTCGTAGCGCAGGGCGAAGCTCAGCTTGCCGCACGCCTCCAGGGGCTCACGGGGCTCGCCGTCCTGCGAGTCCACCGACTTCTGCTTGTAGAGCTCCGGCTTGATGCGGCCGATGCTGACGGTGGAGGACTGGCGGACGGGCAGCGCTTCCATGCTGAAGTCCACGCTGGTGACGTTCATCTGGCGAGGCAGGTGCCGGCGGAATGAGTTGTGTCTGTTAAGGGGAGGGCAACGGGGTGAGGATGAATCGGCAACAACAGAGGCTTTTTGTGGAACGGCGACCCGAACAATTCTAAGCGAATTGGCGTCAATTGAATAATCAACATTCACATGTTATGAGTTCCATTTATTGTAATACTATTGTTTTGACACAACCTGTCACTGGTCAGTATTTGAAAAATGTCAAACTACTGTATTCCACTATTAAAAAAAAAAAAGTGTTTAAAACGGTGTGTTAAGTGTTCTTAACACATTTAAAATGGTTCTTACAGTTTGAATTGTCTGTATTCTAAGCTGGTATTCTGTTCTTTCTGGCTGCGGGGAGATGTGAAATAACTATTCTGCCCATCAGACCATCAATTACCTGAAAGCAGACTCATTTCTTGGAAATTGACAATTACTCACAAGTTGCTCAGGCACATTTCTACGACCCGATGGAGTTGAACCTTTGTTGAAAGCCTTGGCTGTGGATGCCGTAACCTAGCAACTGAAACATGTCATTTTTGACAGCTGGACAATCCCAGCAATATGACGGTCACAGCAAAATGGCAGAAATAATAATAGGGAAACAACTCACGCAAAAGTAAAAGGCTAAAAAAAATATGCACAGCGTTTAACTGTTGAATATGAATTCCTCGAGTAAATATTATTTGAACTATTAGAATTCTATACACTGTCAAAATACACTATAATTAAAGCCAAACCAAACTAAAAGAAATAACCTTCAGCCATCCTACCGAACAAATAATTGGCATCAATTTGCACGCCCAATCCTAATGGATAAATTCATGTTTTTGTGCACGCAGTCAGCAACTCATATTTCATAAAGAAAACACATTTAGGAGGAGAGCAAAGGTCGTGTAAGAACAACCCCTTTGCAAGATTAACATTAACTTTATTGCTGCTATTCTTTATTGCACACATTTTATTCAACATTATTGTAAATTCTGAGAGAGAGAGGTCTTATTTGATCTTATTTGTCTTTTTCTGCACTGTTCTGGCCACTTTTGGCTGCTGGAGCACCTGAATCTCCCTTCAAGGATTAATAAAGTGTTACCTACCTATCTATTTAGAGAGTCTACCCAATCCTGGGGTTGTATCTATCTATCTAGAGCGTTAAGTCTACCCAGTTCTGGGGTTGTATCTATCTAGAGCATTAAGTCTACCCATGTCGATGTGGCGTCTGAGAACGGGCGCATCTCACTTGTGACATCTCACAAGTGAGATGCGCCCGTTCTCAGATGTCACACAAGTGAGATGTCAGGCGACATCTTGCCCAGCATACAAATGATCATGGGAGGTGAAATGAGCCATTCAATTACCATTGGATTGCCATCGTGTCTCGTTGTTCCTAAGAGCTTGGGGTGTGTGTGCACTAGAGCTTGGGCGTTGGCGTGCGATTTCATTGGTGCTCCCAGTGGGAGGGTGTACTTCCTATTGTCACTGTAA
>OMNO01015036.1:0-18275 GCA_900303215.1 Trachyrincus scabrus | reverse complement strand
CAAACTCATCAGTATTGTAGCGTTCAGTATGAAGTGAAGCAGCACTGACTCCATCCCCACTGTCTGTTCCCCTGCAAATCATCAGCTGGAGTGTGGAGTGATGTGTATGTGTGTGTGTGTGTGTGTGTGTGTGTGTGTGTGCGTGTGTGCGCACGCGCATGTGTGTGTGTGTGTGTGTGTCTCCCATTGTGTCCCAACATAAAAACCAAAAGTGACAGCACAGACTCGAGGCTGCTAACTGTCAAATGCGTCAGTACATGGGAGGGACTGCCTTTTGTTAACATGCACACACAGACTCACACACTTATAATAGAGCAGGCCAGATAGGCAAGGGTGCACGACAAACAGTCCAATGGTTCTGGGTTGTGTGTGTGTGTGTGTGTGTGTGTGTGTGTTGAGTATCCACTGCAAATGCTAAATATAAATAGTAGTAATTATAGTAAATAGTCAAATAGTAACCAATCCTCACCTCGCAGTCCTTCCACATCTCTGGGTCCGTCTCCCCGTTGTTCTGGATCTCCTGCACCAGAGCCCTGAGGGTCTCCAGGGAGCTGGGGTTGATGAAGGGCAGGCTCTTCCCCTGGTCGAAGGCCTCCTCTGTGCTCAGACACAGACTCCTACCAGGCGAGTCAGAATCATACAAACATATATCATAACTTACAGGTCATTCTTCTGTCTGAAATTCTGTGTAATTTGTTACTGTCCACCCTTTGTCAAGATTGCTGCATAACAAATGCATACATTTCTTTAGGGTTATACTCTAAACGAAACTTGAACCTGTGCATAACCCTGTCTATAAAGATGTAACTATACAGAATCATTGAGGCAGCTGTCCATCCTTCCTGCTACAGATTCATGGCACTAGTTAACATTGAGAAGTTTGCATTAGCTATACACAAGTTAACAATATCTATACAGAAGACTAGCCTCTATCTTGTTTCTCCTTGTTTACCAACAGTATGACCCTACTACTACACTACCTTATCTTGTCGCATGCTGGCGTCATGTCCCTGGGCCGACTCCCCACCGCGCCTCCCTCCGATGTCTTGGGGGGGTGTCGTCGGGGCCGTCCCTCCTCCAGCCCGGCGGGGCCCGAGGCCGACGTCCCCTCGGACGACACGCAGGAGACCTCGCTCTCCTTGCCTCCATCCCCGTCCGCACTGGCGTGGCAGTGGCTCAGAGCCCCGGAGGTGGACACGTCCTCAGATATGCTGTCATCTGTGGACATGGTTATGGGCCCATGGAAAGGGGGTGCGATGTACTACTGTAAAAGAAGGGATACGGAGCAGGGAAGGGAACCAGGAGTTAACACGCAGTGCACGTCGGGTGTGTTGTTATAACGCTGCATTTGTTGCACTACTCCGCGGGGCCTCGGCGGGTGTCATGTGTCACAACAAAGGACCGATCGTTGGACCCTGCGGTTATCGTATCGCTCACTACGACAATAAATCGATTTCTCTCTCTCTCTCTCTCTCTCTCTCTCAACATCATCTCCGATGTGAACCAATCAACCACAGACGAAAACGTCTCCAAGCAATAACAGTGTCGGGGATAACGGAAAACGTTCAATTCCAGCCGATCCTGCAGTGTAACAACGCAACTAACCGGTTGGCTGTATTTAAATCATGTGCACATAGAAACGAAAGCGATGCGCTGAGGCACACATGTTGACACGTTGAGCTAACTTGTGCTACGAGGAAACGTAACGTCACCGCGACCGATGTCGACGACAGACTGAAGCTAAAGTTGCATGGTCAACTCCTCCGTGGATTGCTCGCTCTCATCGGGGTCCATTTGACAAGAACATCAGCAACTACAACGACACAGGACACACGATGTGCAGCGACTAATGCATTTGTCCATCAGACTAAATGTACATGTTTTTGAGGCATTGCCTATGGAGCAACTGGCTGGCGGTGCATTGCAGTACAATAACAAACGACACGCTGCCTACCGCATGATTAATACATTCATACGGTGGAGTTTACTGTACAGAATAAAACTGCACCTACCCGTGAACTTGTAACATCACCCCATTCATATTTCCTTTACGTGTAGCTGGAGAAGTTAGCTAGCGGGTTACTGGTTGGCCGCCGCGACTGCACTGCAGTGAAGCTGTCGCCGCTGTGCGTTCCCGTCCCGCGTCGCTGATTGGTCGAAATGACACCGAAGACACAAACACGTGATTGGGTTCTCTGCTCGTTCTGTATTTCGATTGGCTGTTGCGCAAAGAACGTAGTGCCGTTTCAAAACAATCTGCAATATTTAGGTGTTCACAGAGTATCTGTGGATACCTATTGTTATTGTGTGAATTATTTTAGTTTTTGCTTTTACTGTTAAATTACCGGTACATACATACATAGGTTACACCGAGAGTGCCCTGACTGGATCTATCAAACATGTTATTGTGTATTTGTTGTCCTTTTTTTTAACTATTCACTCACTTGACACTATAATCAAATCTATTTTTAATGTGAAAAAGGGTTTGAACAAGCACAATATGATATAACAAAGCAAATGAACATGTAACCATTATAACAAAAACACAAATGTGTTTGTTCAATATTCAGTATATACCCTATATACAACCATTATCAACCAGTATATGGTTCAATGAGCAGTAGGCCTAAAACGACCTTATTTGTTATACGGCCACTTGTATGTTATAATATAAGGCTAAGTTCAGGTGTACACCATAGAGTTGAACAAAATAACATGATCTATATAACACCATCTCCCATCTTCCCAATTGAGCCAACTCTTGTGTTCATTTTAACTTCAACCTCCACAATTCATATGCAAGGGCGTCCGCATGTGTTGAGGTCTGTAATGCTTGAGTCATATGCAGCATCAATAGCTCTGTGATTTGAAGATCCCCTTTCAGTGGACATTGTGGGTTGTAGCCACTCAGCATAACTCAAAGACACTGTCCTGTAGTAACTGTTTATGATACTTGTAATATGTAAATATGTGATATTTCCCACCACTGTAAACTAAAGTGTACCTCTAAACTAAAATGTAAGTAAAGTGTATCATGACTAAAGTGTATCGTTGGGTTATGTTTTGTGGCATGATGCAACATAATTGGTCAATTATGTTCCATTTGGAAATTGGAAAACACATTAATAGCGATTCATCTTTTTACCAGAAGAATATTATTATACGCCGTTCTGGCAAGATACTAAATGCTACACGAACATACAAAAAACAACTATGTTGAAAATACAATTTATTACACAGAGTAATAAATACATACAAAGATGCAAGTAACAGTTTCCATTTTATACCAAAAACAACCTCAAAATGAACATACAGATGCATTTGGCACATCTCTGTCCTTCACCCCCACATGGTTTACAAGGGTCTGGAAATCAGACCAAATTCTATCAAAAAAGAGAGCAAGTCCTACTAATCTAGCTTTGTACAAGGCATGCAGTGTCTACAATTAACCCCTGGGCTACCGTGGGTCCTTTTTCTCATGCATTAACCAAACGTTTTAAATAGGAAGTCAAAATTAACACCCCAAAGTGGGGCAATTTAACAAATAAAACTAAACAATAAGGAACTCACAGTATCCTTTCATTTGCTTGCCAAAAAAATCCACACATTTATCTTTATCATTATTACGCAATTTTTCTTTTGTGATGTTTTCAACATTATTCTTTTTTTTTACCATCCCTTTTCCATATCTTTCCTCCATTCAAAGGAAATACCATGCAAAGTACTGTTTGTTTGGGTGTCGTAAGGGAACGCATACAATTTGTTCTTGCGGGGGGAAAACGTATGGCTTCACAGCTAGGATCTTGCATTCCGCTCCGTCTCGGCCAAACACTCACGCACCAACCCCCTGGCATGGATTATACCTGGAGGAACAACAAATAGAAATAGTATTAGGTATTAGTAGCAACAGTATACTATACAAGTATAGCATTCATAGCATTAACACAACTCTTAACTGGAGAAGAGGTCAGAGGACATCATTTTTAACAAGAAAGAAATAAGACGACAAAATCGACCCATTAGTGACATCACAAGTGGGAGTGTACAATAGACATATAACCCTTCCAGCCTACCCAGTGGTCTGTACCAACTGGTAGGCTGATCTATCCGACGACCTATCATAGACGACCTATCATACATCTGAGTGGACACTCTCACTTGATCTATGATACTATAGTGTGTATAGCGTTAATCTCGGATCCAGCGGTCCCGGGGCCGGAAACCAGAAACTGCAAGGGGCGGAGTTACACCTTGTTTCCTGTTTCATTACGGAGATATTCTACCGAAGAAAAACGAATTCACGCTAGTGGACGTAGCTTTCAGAAGGGAATTTTAATAAGTGTATTTCTACACGGTGTTAATTGAAACCTTTACAGACACTTGTGTGTGTTCGCCAATAACGTGCTTACAGAGCCCCGCCTTCAGCAACATGATTGGTCGAAACAAATATGAAGCGGAAGAAAGTTAAACGCCCCGTTGACCCAGATTTGAGCTTGTCTGCCATCAGACTTTAGATATTAATCTACTAGGGTAGGGTCGATTTTGAATTACATTACACCATTACATTACAATACATTACACCTGGTGGTAAAATAGGGGCCCTTTAGGGTGAGAGTTCACCTACCTCTTTTCAGTCTCTCCATGGCGCTTTTACTACCAGCGTATGTGGGCCGGATCTCCTTGCCCAGCTCCTCGATGATGGCCAGGAGCTCTGCGTATTTACTCTGAGGTACTTGGTTCCCACTAGAACCCTGGAAATGCAGCAATAAACCACATTAAAAATGTTTGATTAGATTCAACACTTTTGCGGCCCGTGACCCCAATTCCAGGTTGGGAAAATTATCGCAAACTCGAATTCTTAGATCTTAGATCTGCCCTATCAATATCCCGTCAAACGCATGCACATCACCCACACTAAGAAGTTTGTGAGTGGTTACAAATTATTTGTCTGACATGGGACCTTCAAATTAGTATCATTTTATTAATCAAAACTGCACTATCAAATACCTATAGCTTAGATACAAAGATATATATTAGATATGTAAAGCTTCTATAGAAGCTATAGCTTCCGAGTCAGCGGTCTCCCGTGACCCCCGTATGCATATCAGGCGACCCAACTCGGGGTCCCATGCCTCAGGTTGGGAAACACACTGTCTTACACCGTTAAAGAGGGGAAGCACGTTTATATGACGTTATTTACCTGAGAGAATCCCAAAGACGGTGGTCCATAGTCATTCACCAGAGGTCTGTAGGACTGTAATGTGGCCAGGTTAGCTGCTGAGGGAGACTGGATATTCTGGATGTTCTGGATATTCCCAACTGTAGACCCAAAAAAAATTTGAATAATACACACAATAATTAATAAGTGAACATCTAAAAATAGACATGTGTGTGGCACTGACATTCACAGCTTTGATCTGATCCAGTATAAGGAAGACAGAAGGCAGAACGCATAATGCAACCCACAGCACTGCTGCCAGCCATTTCAGACAGCAGTGCTGAAACTAAGAATACATTATAAAGAAAAGAAAGACTAAATAGAAAGTACATTATAGGAAAAAGGGACATCTAACCCCTAGTGGTGTACCTATTGTGGTACTAACACAGAAGTTTTTCCTTGTCTTCCATCAATTCGCTAATTAATTAGGCCTATTAATTACAGTGAAATAAAACTGAGTTCACTGTAAGTCGATAAATTGTAGATTGTAAATTGATGCCCTTTGCTTGTTCTTATGGCCCATTGATCATGCCATCATGCCACATGTCATCTTGTGTATAAACGGCCATATTCAAAAATATGATGAGACATTGTAGCCTTTCATAAGTGGGTTTCACTTGATACGAAATGAGTGCATATAATTATATAAAGTATAAGAAAAAAAAAAAAAAAAACATAATTACAAATAAAAATAGCAATTGAGTATTTGGAAAATGCCAATTAACCAGAAACACATTTAAATTGTCACACACACACACACACACACACACAAAAGGGAGAAAGACATGAATGATAGAATTTGAACCTGCACCCATTCTGGGGCAGGCGGCTGCCCGGCCATGTAGGCGGGTTTGGCAAATTGCAATATGCGTTGTCTAACACAAGATGTCCTCGATGAGTACAAATTTCACTAGCAGATCAATCAGCAACCCGCAGGACGAAGCATCATGGAGGAAACGGAACAGGGCTGACTCGAGAAGACAAAGTGATACATTTTTGTCACAATGTAAAGGCGCCCGTAAATATGGATTAAGACGCGGAGAGCGGAGCGCGAGACAAAAGGAGCCACGCGGGGGGACATTCCACATTCCTTACTTTTCGGCGGAGCCCGCTAGCATTTCGGATGGCGCTCGTAACATTAGTAATAATGGCGGATATGAATTAGCCTAGCTCCCAGGATCTGACCCTATATATATAACTGGACAAAAACTACAGACACGGTCTTTCTCCAGGTATTCTCCGAGACCCCGAACGTAACACTCGATTTAACGGACGGATAGTTGGATTTTCCCCGGTGTTTTTTCCTTACCCTGGTTTCCAGAAGTTCCCGGAATGTGCTGGTGGACATTGGGTTTATAAGACATTCCCAGAGACATTGTAAATTAAAGAAATAAAAATGACCCGAAATTCAGTGAAGCGTCTGTCTCTCACTTTTTGTTTACAACAGCGGCGCCGGCAAACATGGCCGTCACTTAATATTGACACCCACTCTCTCACACTACTACAATCCGCCGGGAATATATATAGGAAATAGTTAAAAAGCGATTTACATCTTTAAATTTCCATGTTTTTTTTTTGATGTACCCAAAATGTAACCAAGATGCGCCTTTTCTGGAAAACATATATAAAAAAACGTTATTACTACAACTTTGAGTTTGAGAGCCCCCGTGAAGTTAAAAAAAAAAAACAAAAAAAAACAACATTTGAAGTGTCGACGATGGACACGTCCGACTTTAGCCTCGAGTTATTCCTCGTTAACGTTTTGCGTCAAGAGTGGAGATTTAGGAAGTGGGTAAGTTTGCCCGCATTGTGCTGGCGATGTGACCTACAAAAGAATTACAAGCCTGATCTTTATAGCAGCCCATGTAGCGTATGGCACGTCTTTTGTTTGTCAATGAGGCGTCCGCAGACAGAGATATTAGAAGTTCACAATCACTTGTAGTTAGATACCTGCTTTGGTCTGGGAAGGCGCCTCCATAGCTTCCCAAATTGATCTGACCCCGAAATGAACCTTTTAGTTAGTGGTTAATTAAAAAGTTTATACGCGGCGGACTGATAAAAAAAAAGAAAAGGTACAAAGGGATCCACTCTTATTTGGAGTCACGTGGCGAGGGATCCCTTCTTCCATCCACCCGGGGATCGTAGTGGGGGTCCGCTTAAACACATACATATACTATCACTCTCTTGACCATTGGTGGACGCAAAGAATGGCTGCGTCGGCCCAATCGCGGCCCGCGGCGTCACGGGCCCCCTGGCTCTTTCGGGATTCTAATGGTGGCGTGGAAAAGCCCATAGGATGAAGTCACTGATGCCCTGTGTGTTGTTGAGGTAGAGGCACTGTGTCACAAGCCAACAGAAAAGTCTAAGCCTACAGACTGTGGTGAGACCCGTGCTATTAAAGACGATTTGACAACAATAGTAACAATTAACATTAAAAGTGACAATTTAACAATTTAAAAGGTTAATTTCATAGGGGGGGAAAAAATAATTTTAATTGAAAACATTAAAACAGGATGTTGAATCGTAGAATACGATGTTGTACTATTTATTATGTTATTACGTACTAATTATTATATCATTATTGATTCACTGGTGATCGATCAATGAGTTGATTGATTGATTGAGCGATTGACTGACAGATTATGGACGCAAAGGTTGATATACCTTTAATGGGAACGTGTTGAGCAGTGCATATAGAGAATATAGGAAAGAAATGAAAGGATGTCAAAATGATGACCTTATTATTCCAGTGACCTTGAATGATTCCATAATTACCTATAACTCAAGAAGGGGGGGGGCAGTGTAGCCACACCCTGTTTATACTACAGCATACTGAAGCGTGGCATAACATTAGACCAGCCTGGCACGTACCCAGGCGATATATTCTCCTTGTATGACCTCTCATTGACAACAGAGGGCCTGTGTGACATGCATCTCAAGCAGCCAGGGGTGTCATGCAAGTGCTGCCAGGCAAAAACCTGCAGCAACCTATCTCTCAGTGAACACGGCACACTGGATATTAATCAGTTTTCTGATTAACAACGAATGCAGTATGAATCCACATACCTCACTGTTCCAGCTGTCATGTGGGAAGACAAATGGAAGACACTTGCATGCCAATGTTACCAAACAGAAATGAAGGAGATACACATCTAAAAGCAGTGGGTCTAACAGTGAAAGCAGATGAGCCATACCTGGCTGCTTCTCCTGATGGGGTTATTCTACTGTGGCTGCTGTCGAACTCCCAGCCGATGAGAAAAGAAAGTATCCAATCACATGTTAGAAGATGAGTACTCTGTCATATGATAGTCATTTGCCCTTAGAGGCCCAACACAGGCCTGGAAAGTGCTGTAATCATATCTTTGCGATGTGTCCCATGTCCATTTTCTCTAAACAGTTATCGCCAGGCTACCACAGTCCTCCTAAGGTTGGTGAGAGCAGGACATATGGTTACAATGTCATCTAGCACATCGACTTGGCTGGACTTGGATGGGTATCAGTGTTAAGTATCTGAAAGGTTTTAAGCTGACCTATGGCTTGTTCCACATGTATGCGGAGAGTCAACACAAGAAGCAGGCGAATGAGACTTCTTCCCCTTAGTGAAACTTGGGATTCTTAATGTTGCTCCTACACCGGCCAATTCCTCTCTAACAAGGAAACCTCTATCTGCAAGGATCTCATCCCCATGCTCAAGTTTTCCCAAAAAGCCAGAATTTAAAGTTATTAGCTTGTCAGGGGCACGACCTCCCCACTCATCAGCAGGGCTAACATGTTACACTAAGACATAACTTGGTCGCACAAAAACTGGGTGACTGCATTTCAGCTTTTTTGGAGGTATTTTATATGAAATCAAAAGTATGTACAACATTTGTTTACACGGTAATAATCACCAATTACTGTAATTTTTATACATACTGCATACTAATCAACTAAATTAAAAGTGCTCTTGTCTAAAGTGCATACAGTTCAATAACTTCAATTAACATAAAATAAATAAAACAACTTTAAATAACAAAAAGTCCCCTGCCCTGTCCCCTTTACAGATCCCCAGAAGCCCCAGGGTCTGCAGATGGCCAACCCCTAAAATGTGGCCTTCTTGCCCTTCGTCCCTGGGTGAACCAGGTGTTCACACTTTCCCTGGCACTGAAGTCCTGCAAACTAAGCCCCTCAATGCTGATTCTAATAATGTCCTCCACTGTGTGTGTGGAGAGATGCTCTGACGTCTGATTTGATCAAACAAAATCGGCCAACTGTTTGACCAAAATATGACTTTAGGATTTAAATAATAATAATATATATTTTTTAAATGCCACCAAATCTTTTTTTTAGTGCCAATGGACAGATTTACTGTCGCAAATGCCACCAAATTGGTGGCAGCCTGGACCCCTGATGAGACAAAAAAGATAAAGCTCCCGCTGGTGTCATTCCAATTAGATACTTGTGTTTTGGTGGTAATATGTTCAAGGTAATGTGTTTGGTTATAATTTGACCAGGTTTCAGCCCTTGCTGTTAGATTGTATGCTCTCTCTATAAAAATTTCAGTTCAGTCTATAATACAACGACAGTCATTTTGGCATGTTTGCCCTCGCTGTGTCCTTACTAGGCCATATGATCAAAGGGTTCGATATTGAGGACAACATGGGTATCCGCTCTCTTAAGATCTTTGATACAGTCGAGAATGGAAGCACAAATCTGTAGGCGAGGTCCCTGCTGTGGAGTCCAAGTCTGACTTTCATTAGAACCAAAAAGAGGTGGTTCTCACAGCTTAACCCATCATCTTCTTTTTACAATATCCAACAGCCACACGAAAACCTGCAATGACTGTAAACCAGTAACAAAAAAAGTTTAACCCTTTGTAGAATCAAACCCAAAATTGGACTGCTTAAGCTGCTCCTTGAGTGTTTTATTCTCTTCTCCTGTGTGGCCTCCAGTTCTCTTCTCACAGCTTCACAGTCCTCACGGAGCTGGTTCTACTGCAGGCTGAGTTGGTGCATCACAAACTCACCTTCATCTACAACACAAACAAAGGAGAACAATTACTTAACTCTTCATGTGCAACACATCACAAGAACCAGTGAAGTACGAAAGTACTAATCCCTGTAACAGTCGATATGGTTTCACCTTCGTCCTGTTCTCCTCCCCCCCTCCTCCTCCTCCTCCCTGCCAGACCTCTGTCTCTAATCCCCCACTGTTCTTGAGGAGTTGATCAGGAAGCAATTGAGGGGTTGGGATTGGATAAAAATGGATGAACTGGACCAAGAAATCCCAGACACCATGGCCACAAGAGAGCTCATGGGACTAGATACACCTACGCTGCATTCGAGTGTTATTGACAGCCCGCGAATCAAACATACTCAACATTGGAAGAATGGATAGCACAAGCTGAGAACAGGTGGATACGAAGGACGATGCTCCAGGGGGAAGATAAAAAGGTCTCAAACGTCAAGGATGACAACACACCACCACCACCACCACCACCACACGTCTACCGAGACACACGCCCCAGGCCATTCATGCTCCTCCAAGTGCATCTGTCATGTACCCAGGCTTGTATTCTGTGAAAGACCCTGTACACCAAATGGTGGTAAGAAAAGAAACATTCAGGGCTACACCAAGAACAGGTGAACTCGACAGAATGATGAGAAGACCAGGCCGTGGAAAAGACTACGCCCGATCAAACGAGCAACGCTGGGGAGGAAAACCAGCCAACCCAACAACAAAGCCATGACAACAAAGCCACGAAGCTGGTGACGAGGCCCAGGAGAAACCAGTTAGTGCATATGTGATGATGTAAACTATACAGGGCTCGACGCTGACTTTCCCTGCAAGCACTGTGCTCCTAAGTTTCAATTTTTAGGGGCACAGTCCACAAAAGTAGGGGCACAACTAAATACAATAGGCGTGGGGTCAAAATATAGGGATTAATTAGAGTTTATTACACTCTTACAATAAAGAACAGTTATATTTGGCTGCTGCCATTTCTATTTAAGTGATAAATGAACAATTGATCCATTTTCAAACCAAGCTTGAATTCTTGTTTGCCTCAAAGCAAAAGTATGCGACAGTACTGTACTGTTTTGAACAAACACGATCAGGGTTTTCCCTTAAGCCACTCCGGTTGCAAGTGTGCTCCAGTTCCGGGGTTTAACACACAAAGGAACGTGATAAATGCCTTGGCAGCTGCCGCTAATGTTCAGGTGTAAAAGTATGTTATAAGCTTTACATCACGTCCTGACATTCCTGCTTAAAATCTGAACCTGAACACGTGTTGGACGTTACAGGAACCAAGTTGCAAGCGAAGAAGTGCAGCGTTATCATTCATTTAGTCTCTCTCCGAAAATACACCTAGATTTGCATCTTCTTCAATACCAGCCAGCTCCAAACATACACAGACACGCACGCGACACAGTAGGGCTGTCGCCATTTTGATTCTGATGCTGAAAATGTGTCATTTCAATTCAATTCGTTATAATGTCTTCAATATCACTACGTAATTGCTGTGTTCAAGTCGGTTGCTTTTGGCTCCCATCATGGTCGGCTCCTGTCGACACCTACAGATTTCAATAAAACATTGCAGCAGAGTCTGCTACCAAAGACGTTGCGTGTAAAGGTTTCCCGAGACCGAAAGCTTCAAAAGTATGAGAATACTTAAATTACCAGACGACAAAATGGCCGTTTGTTCGCTGTAGCACACACTCGTCAACAGAAGAGAAGACGCGATTCTGTGTGATCGGCCCCTTAATAAGTCCTAGTCTATTCATGTTCATGAAACAAATGACCAACTTGTTGGTATATTATTAAAGTCATAATCACTCGTCTGCCTGCTACCTTAGGTTTTTCAATGAATGAGTGTTGATTAGAACATGTTTAGGCTCGAATCTGGGCTGATTCTACGTTGATTGATGTGTGTGTGTGTGTGTGTGTGTGTGTGTGTGTGTGTGTGTGTGTTGGGCTTGTTGGGACGTATACCTCATCTAATTATTCTGCCATTATGTTAAGCGTGTCTTTGTGTAAGGAATGTCATTTGAAAAATTGTGAACAATATAATTAAAGGTTTAAGTTAAAGGAACATAGGGAATTACATGCTAAATAATGATGATTTATTTTTCTCCTTTCATTATCTCTTTGCTCTGAGTCAAAGGCAAAGCCATCTGAATGAATTGTATGCGTTTTTGGAAGAAAATTTATCGTTTAGATAAATCGATAGAAAAATCGTTAGTGGCAGCAGTACAACACATACACACACACACACACACACACACACACACAAACACACGCTACTCACCCACCCACCCACCAACCAACCAACACAAACACACCATAAATAGTATGGCTTGTGCATACCTTCAGAGGATTCAAGGAGACCTGCCTCAGTTTCACCTGTGTTGCTGGTAACAGGGGCCTTAGCTTCATCTTGCCTTCTCTTTCTTTTATATCTAGTAGACAAACAGTAGAGTACGGTCAAGTTAACGCGCTAAATGATGATCAACATATTAATGGCTAACAATGCAATAACATAAAGAAGGCCAAACAAATAGAGCGTATTTGCTCAGATACTAAACAATCTACCCAGGCAGGTTAGAATATTACAAATGATGACTGAATGGCCATATATACATGACATGACAGACCTTGTGGTGTCTGGGGTGCTATGAGAGAAAACGGATGGAACAAAATCTGGACTATCACAATCCATGGATGGTTCTCCTGATAAGAAAAAGAGAAAAGATTAGCTTGGCTAATTGTTTAACAACATCAGTTTGCTACTTTACAAACCAAGAGCTCAGCCATAATGAGCACTTATATAAACAGAGCACACGTAGACTCCGTCTGGACATAGGGCTCCTGCCTATATATATTCTTTTTCAATGTCCCGCTTTGCCGAATGTGCGCATGCGCCGGAGTATTCACTCTTCGACTTTTAAGTTTACTCTACAATGGAGTATCGTAACAAAGTTCTCATGAAGGTGATGAGGTAGATCTAATTGACATAATTCGCTAAATATGACAGATGAGAGTGTCCCTAACAGCTTTTTATTGTTGAAATAATAATTATTATTATTGATTGCGTCGCGGCGAGAGGAATGTCGAAAGGGCGCATGCGCACATTCGGCAAAGCGGGACATTGAAAATATCCAGTGTTTTGCAGTCAAACGCGTCTTAAAAGTAATATTGAAGACATTTGCAAAAAAATATGTTTCACCGATTATAGAAAGCAAAAAATGCAGTTATATCGGTTAGTGGTAAACATGGGTAAATAATAGGCAGGAGGTAGAGCGCTACGTTCAGACGGATGCGTTACATTTATTATGGTCAATACCGAATTACGTGAGATGCTCCACTCCACCACCGAAGAAGAAACCTCAGACACGCGTCAATCGGTAGTTAGGAGCGTGTAAATCGCACATCCGAAACACCGTGAAATTTGTCTAAAAATGAAAAAGGTCAAAGTTCACGTCAATGAACGCACGCGTCTCATTTGATCCACAAATGCAGATTCAACAGTTCACAAGACAATTTTAGATTCGAGACTGTCTCATTGCAACTAATGCGTATGGACATAGCGACTTTTCTTTTTTTTTAGGTATTTTTGCAAAATGTACAAATAATTGCACATTCATTCAAATGTCAATTTACAAGACACAAAGTTAACTTTTACCAAGACACAAGTTAACTTTTACAATACACAAGTTGACTCCTATTGCTATTAATAATTATGAGACAAATCTCTCTCCATAGGCCCCGACTTTAAAAGTCGCCTAGTGGGTAGGAGCCTTTACCTAACTAACATACTAACTAACATAAACGCACCAGACACGAAGTGGGCGCTGCACAGACTCTCGCTGCCCTTAGGACCACCGGGACCCCAATCCGCCCTTTTAATGGCCAGGAGCCATAATCTTCTTCTGTTCTTAGCAAAGGCATGTGATCCCCTCGGAACATTGAACATTTTCCATCCCTTTTGTTTGCGGTTGGTGCAGTTCACTGCACAACAGCTCCTTGTCATCTCCACTGTGGAGCTCGGCTCTGTTAGACATGCCGTGAAGAGTGCTGCTGCTGCGTTTTTTTTTTTTTGCCCCCTAGTTGCGCGCGCGTCTCTGTGATGACGTCGCACAGAAGCCCGTCTATTGGTGGACACAAAGAGCGGCTGCGTCGGCCCAAAGGCGGCCCCCCTGGCTCTTTCGGGGGGTGGCGTTTAAAACCCCCCCCCGTAGGATGAAGTCACACATGTGTGTTGTTGAGGTTGAGCACTGTGTCACAAGCCAAGAGAGAAGTCATTATCAGTAGGCCTACAGACTGATGTCATGCGTGTTGTTGAGGTCGAGCGCAACATATACTGCACATGTATGTCGTTATCAGTAGGCCCACAGACTGTGGTGAGACCACAAAAAAAGAAATTAAAACAGTGCGCTGTTGTACTATTTATTATGTTATCACGTACTAATTATTATGTTATTATTGATTGATTGGTGATCGATCGATTAGTTGATTGATTGACTGACTGACAGATTATGGACGTAAAGGTTGATATACCTTTAATGGGAACGTGTTGAGCAGTGCATATAGAGAATATAGGAAAGAAATGAAAGGATGTCAAAATGATGACCTTATTATTGCAGTGACCTTGAATATTTCCATAATTACCTATAACTCAAGGGTGGGGGGACACTGTAGTCATACCCTGTTTATACTACAGCATACTGAAGCGTGGCATAACATTAGACCAGCCTGGCACGTACCCAGGCGATATATTCTCCTTGTATGACCTCTCATTGACAACAGAGGGGCATGTCAAGCCAGGGGTGTCATTCAAGTGCTGGCAGTCAGCCAGGCAAAGCAACCTATCTCTCAGTGAATAGAGAGCAAGCACACTGGATATTTAGTTTTCTGTTGAAAAGCAACTCTCATAGAATAATATGTGGGTTGTAATTTGTCTGTTTTGTGTAACTGAGATATAATGTAACCAATTACTACGATGAATGTACATTCATCATATTTGGACAGTTTTGGCATCAACAGTTATAACATCAAAAGTTATAGTTGAACAAGAACCCAAATTTTCTGTCTGGGATTAATAAAGTCTTACATCTTAAAACATTGTACTTTAGTTCTTATCCCAGTGTTTCTGGTTAGGTTGCAAAAGGCAGAACACTTGAAACATATCCGGCGCGCACACACACACAAAAATTGAAAAATATTTAAAGGTTACATGTCAGTTTAAAAATAATAATTGGAGCATAATGGTTTATTGCTGTCTCTCTGAAAACCAACCAGCTTTAGTTCCAATGAAAGAACCAAATGATTTCCGCTTAGAACTATCACTCATGTAGCCAATAGCTGATTATACGCTACTAGTTTCCACAATCTCTAGTTCAATCTAAACCTCTATCCCTGTCTAGCACTGATGTTCAACTCAGACCCTAGACAGGAGGCCCATGCAAGCAACTGGGCCAAAATCCATCAAGATCGACTGTCAAAGACAGAATGCCGTCACGTTTGACCTTCACCAAGACAACAAGAAGTCCATTAGCTCAGGTATGTTGATGTTGTGCCTGGAGGTTGTTCAGTCTTACCTGAACAGGTAAACATCTAGAGTGATTCAATTGGGAGCATGCAGCGACATGTGCATTTCAGCTACAAAACCTGTTCACCCAGATGTCAAGTAGCAGAGCCCGTGGGGGTCATTTCGCCTGCAAGCTTATGATTAACAGCAAAGAGCAACATACTCATGTGTTTAAAGATGTTCCTTTGTAAATCAAATCAACTATGTGGAACCTGTAATGAATAAGTACACTTTAGAAACGACTGGCTTCCTAAAACAGCTACAGATTACACCGCAGCAGTTCCAGGTGAGCAAGTAGTTAACCAAAGACATTCTACTTATTATTCAGTCTTATCGTCACAGTGCAACCTCCACACCTGCAACACGTTACACACACTCCCAGGTCCAGATAGGTGCATTTTATTCTTTTACACCAACAAGTGGTACAGAGAGTGTGATCATACAAGTATACCAAGCTTTATTGGTCATTGCACTCATTCAAACAAAGTGATGCAGCCGTTTGTTTGTTTGTACAAGTCAGTCAGTAGTGCAACCCGTGCATGGATACAAGGAAAGTCCTTCAAGTGTTTTGTCTTGTTTTTTTTTTTAAACAGTTCACCTGTTATAACATTTTACATCACTGAAAAAAGCATGTCGGAAAAAAGTCAGCAGCCCATGTACAGAACATTTCAAAGTGTCCAAATAAAAACATACATTGACTTTATGTGTAGGACATTCCAGTTTAAGTTACAAACATTTCATTTTTTTTTCCTATGCGAGAGCGAAGTGAAAAGGCATTACTTTATTTTCCTCGCCAAAAAATGCAGCTTCCTACACGGCCATTCCAAAAAGGGTGATATTCTGCATGTTAAATGTTCGGTTCTCTTACAAACTGTACATAAATGAACATCATTTGGTATGTTACAAAAGAAAAAGTGCCTGCTTCACCATTTTGTTTTCTCATAAAAATCAAGTAGAAGAAGAAATATTCACACCTAAAGAAGAGTGCTAAATCCACAGGATAAGGAAGTCAGGGACAACACGCGTTCAAACGATAAAACCAAATCCGAAGCCTTTTATTAGCTACTATCGAGCGTTGGCGACGCCAGGCTTTGGTCTGCGCCTTCCGAGGGAGATCACGGATGGAGCCGAGAGAGGGTTGAGGACAGTGGAGCAGAGGTATGTCAAGGTGAACTTTGAACGTCAGACGGTAATGAAAAAGAAAGTGTCTAAAGAAACGTGTAGCATGCATTTCAGATATTGTGTAGGCATCTTCCGCTTCTGTATTCCATTTTGAAGCGAAGGGTCATTAAACACCCCTGAGCACTATGGCATCCACTAGAAAATAATGGATAAATAGACAGGTAAGACCTTCCGATGGAAACCATGCCTTAAGAGGTCACATGAAACAGATCCCAGATCCAGCCTAACTCTGCTGTCAAGCAAAAAGTCTTAAACTATATTACTATGTTTCTGTTGCAGTAATAATAATTTACTGACAATTCTGTACCAATGGCTTAAAACCAAGGTGTTGGGGACAGTCAAACTGGAAACGTATGGATGTTTAGACTGCTGGATTAACAATTACAACACTATATATTTTATTTTTAATATATACACCGCGTTGCACACTCAGTTTAACACAATGCTCAGCTTTTAAGGCAAACACTCATTCTTTAAACTCCTCAATTCCAAATTTCCATTGTGATGAAACTTACTTTAATTCAGTTTTGTTTTCTTTATAAATGTGACAAACAGCATTATAAAACAGGATTGTTCAGATTCTTGTTATGGATCTTTCTTTTAGTATCCTAATGCTTGGTCTGTGCCAAATACCAACTAATAAACAGCCAATACTTGGGAAATATGGGCTGGGCGGCCATTAATGACTAAAAACATTTTAATTATGCACGGGTATTGTGTGTGTGCTTAAGTTATGCAGACGTATAAATTACAAATAAACATTGGCTTGTTGATTGATTTGAAATATCTAAAGCCTCTACGTCCTGGAAATGAATGAAGTTGGCTCTGTGACTGAATGAACTTTGGTCTTATTTGGAACAGCTCCTGGTCTCATTTGGGCCAGTGTGGATAATAAACATAAAAAGTGTGGGCGTATGACACAACCTAACCCAGAGAGGGACGGGGCGTGACGACAGGAGTAGCCGTAGCCGACGTGAAGCTCCTTCAACTCGTGTCAGCTTCTCCTCCTAATAGATGCATCTCAAAATGTCTTACTCTCTGAATGTCAGAGGGCTCTACGATGATATATCCAGCAAACGTGGAAGGAAAAACAAAAAACAAATGTTTCTGGTCTTCCGAATACTTAAACCGGCAGCAGCGGCCGCCACCGCCACCCTTACCCCCGGTTCTCTGTATAGACACTGAGGTACACGAAGACCAACATGGACACCCCTTCCCACTCGTGGTCGCCAGGGAGGCAGACTCGTATGCCTCATGCATGGGACCCGGTGACTGCAGTGTAGTGACCACTCCTTCAGGACAGTGTTAGGG
>OMNO01015034.1:0-12940 GCA_900303215.1 Trachyrincus scabrus | reverse complement strand
TGTTACGGTAAATATTGTTAGTTACATTAGTAGCTGTCGACATGGCTTCCAAAATGTTCTGAGCGTGTCTTCAAAATGGCACTTTTTCCACGTTGTAACATGTTATCTGTATTGCTAGGAAGGTTGTGTTGGCTGTTTGTTTTGCTTGCTGCACACACAAGCACACACACACACACACACACACACACACACACCTCGCCGCCAGGGTGTACATAAGATTGTGCACCTGTTTTCTCTCAATTACGGTCTTATTTTACTAACAGTGGCAAAATGGCATATATTACTATGTTGACGATCATATATGATATATTACCAGGTTTAAAAAAAAATTATTAATTAAAAAAAGATTTTGGGCTGACTGCCTCTTTACTGTATAATAGTCTGTATAGTACTAGACACCACGGTCAAACAACACCAATTACTAAGAGAATGATCAGAACTAAACAGAAAAGCAGGGTCTGAGGTCTCGTTAGGTTGTGCGAAAACAAGCGGACTTTGACAGAAATGGTTGACAGCACTGGACATGGGTTACATGTTTTGTTGTTTTTGTCGACTCTGACAGTAAGTAATAAGCAGCGAACTCGAAGACATACTCACAAGCTACACGAGAGTCACAACATATCCATTTGCACGTCTGAGGTGTGCTTTCATGGCCATGGCATCGCTGAACGACACGAAGGACTGCAATTAGCGTTGTTTTTTTAGCGTTGTTATTAAAGAGCAGGGAACGCTGGTAAGACCGGAAGTGACGAAACACACGAGGAAGTGACAGAGTGTGTATTTAGCGCCAAAGCTTGAGTCGTTGTCAGGTCGGCCGGAGCCTGTGTAATCATGGATGTCCTTCGCAAAATTAAGACGAAAGTTTCCGCAGACTTCAAGATGCGGGGACTCATGCTTCGCCCGTATGTAATTGTATTAGCTGCCATTATTCTGTTGTTTTTTTCCAACATTAAATATTGTATTTGACTTAGAGCGTCACACATGGACCGCTTTCAGTGGTCGCAATGATGCTTTCTGCACTATTCATATTCATACTATTCATATTTTATTGTATACGCCGCTATTAAAATCTCAATAGTTCAATGTAGGCGTCTGTATTTTAATATCAGGATTTTAACTGTATATGGAATGTTTAGTGGTGATTAATTGTGTGGATTATTACAGAGACGCCAGTAAATATCTTGTGGAAGTGCTTGAGTCTGTCAGTCCCAACGAGATGGAGGACGTCATCGAGAAGATCTTGGATGCAGTGGAAAAGCAGCCGCGTAAGTCAAGACCGGGTCACGATGTGTCATATTTGGCTGTCATGAATATGCATGTGTATTTGTGATATAGGGCCTAATGATGACAATTTTGCATCGCAACAGTGTCCTCTTCTATGATCGAGCTGTCTGTCATGGAAACTGCTGTTCAGGACTGCAGTCAGTCGTGTGATGAAAACATGTAAGTCGAATGTTATTGCTTCATGCAATCCTACTTGAATGTTATCATTGGTACTAGGTAATAAAGGTGGTATTAATACTACATTGGGGATCTACACACTGCTTACAAGTGATATTTTACTTATTTACCAGAAATCCTAATTGAAATGTTGCATCTGTACCCCAGTAATAAAACGAGGTACATATTCTGCCCTTACTAAAGCTGGATAGCTTGGCAGATAGCTAACATAGTATTACATTGTGACAATAAAACTCCAGGAAGCGGATGGAATTATGTCCTTTACCGGTCTCCAATATTAATAAAACTTAACGCAAACATTAAATAATTGTATTACAAAAAAGGCTGTTATTTACATGTTGAATTGAAATAACAATGTAACACATGAAGATATTTTGAATCACAACTCAATATAAGGCAGTTGGCATTACTCGTCAATGTAATCATCAGAATAACTAGGCTATGATCCGTCAGTGCATTGATCTTTTTAATAATATGCCCTGTGAATTGATTCCTATGCACAGAGACAATGTGTTCAACATCATTGGAGCGTTTGATGTGCCCAGATACATCTACAGTGTGGAGAGGAAGAAATTTGTACCGTATGTGAAGTTACTCATTTGACTGATTATGTCAATTAAATGACCATTCAAGAAATTGTCAAGTTACAGCCTTTTTATAGATATTTATTTTCGTCATCATCACTTTGAATAGTACTCATATCATTCTGTGCCGACCAGGTTACCATTGACTTATATGTGACCTTTGACCTTGTCCCTCTCAGCCTCAATATGACCAAGCATCCGGCTCCCAGTCTGTGTGGTGTGGCCAGAGACAAGGCGGAGCTGTTCAGGGAACGCTACACCATGCTACAACAGGTTTGTTTTCATTCTGTGTTGCTTTAACTGCCGCCTCGAACAGCCGCAATCTATTGGCTCTGCAGTTTAAAAAAAAAAAGCCCTCTCAGCTATGTCTTTAAAGGTTATATTGATAACATTTTTACGCAGACGAATCATTTAAAAGACATAATACATCCACAGATGTATTATTTATGTAACATAAATAATGTTTATTGATTGTTGTTTTTCTCCTAGCGAACTCATAGACATGAACTCTTTACCCCGCCAGCGATAGGCTCTGCTGTTGATGAGAGTAGGAACAAGTTCCAGGTAACCATCCTAAATCCAAAGTGTTTTGCTGAATGATGATGTTCTTCTTTTTTGTTCTTCTTTTTAAATGCAGTAAACTGTATTTCCTTGTTGTTGTACTGTTTCTGTTTCCAGCTGAAAACTGTTGAGGCACTACTGGGCAGCACGGCCAAACTGGGAGAGGTCATCGTGCTGGGGATGATCACACAGTTGAAAGAGGTAGCCGCGTGACACTGAGGTGGTCTCTATTCTCACTTGCATCGTGCCCATAGCATTTGGGGATATTTAGTGATTAAACCAAAATAAATATGGTCATATTAATATGCATTTCTTCTTTTGTAGGGTAAATTCTTCCTTGAGGACCTTACTGGTACCATACAGCTGGACATGTCCAAGGCAATATCCTTTTTCCAGTCATCAGAACTACAAAACAAACACTTTAGCAGTTTACAGTTAGAGTTTAACATAAGCGTTGGTATTTAGACATGTGCAACTCATGTTATTATTTATATATTATTATTTCTGAATGATCAGTGCAAGTAGTTTATTGTTTCCAGGCTATCAATGTAAGTACATGCCTTAACCATGCCTTTACCAGTTCCATAATGGCCTGTACACAGAATCCTGCTTTGTGCTAGCAGAGGGTGAGGAGAAACCACACCACTTCCTTTTATGGTCAAGGAAATGAACACTATTGTTGTTGTAAGTTGCATTGCTAAATGTTGTTTTTATTAGCATTAGGTGATGTTGTATTTTCTCCCCTGAAGGCTGGTATGAGGACTCTGTGTTCCATGTAAACGCCTTTGGCTTCCCACCAACAGAACCTTCTTCAACGACAAGGTTGGCAGTTGATTTTAAACCAAAAGATACAAACATAAAAATGTTTAATGAGAAATTAAAAGTGTACATATTAATGTAATTGAACTGTACTAACTTGCACAGCCCTGGTTAGCTCAAATAGCCTAAAATAAACTATTATTGTTTTCATAATATGGTGCATTTCCAAGTGGAGTGGAGTATATCATATCGATGTATGATTTATCAGCAATATCATTAGTGGTCGTAATGCCTACTGAGACACGTCCACAAAAAGTAAATTGCCATCTTGTGCTGTTTTTAATAATAATTACTACTTGATTACGATATTTCTTTGTTTGATACTGTTAACATCTGTCCTAAGTTGAAACTGTAAAGTGTGTTATTGTACCTCCAGAGCTTACTATGGCAACTTGAACTTCTTTGGTGGCCCGTCGACCACTTCAGTAAAAGCATCTGCCAAGCTGAAGCAATTGGAAGAGGAGAATGAGGACGCCATGTTTGTGGTCCTCTCTGATGTGTGGCTGGACAGTGTTGAGGTGATGGAGAAAATTCACACCATGTTCTCAGGTATGTGTTTTGATTGTATGACTTTGTATTAGAGTTGTATTTTACTGAAGTGCATATTTGTATTGTTTCCTTTACACATTTTAGTACGCGTGTCAAGTTAACCCCTCGACGTGCAGAAAGCTGTCATTTTTAAGTGTTAATGGTTGTTAGAGTCGTTAGATTGAAAAAGCCACATAATCGTGAGCAATGAATATTCTAATACAAACCTATTGTGTGTATGTGTGGTGTAGGCTATGCTACAATGCCTCCTACCTGTTTCATCTTCTGTGGAAACTTCTCCTCGGCTCCCTATGGGAAAACACAGATCAAATCACTCAAAGGTGAGTGTGATGAATGATCCAATATATCATTTTATATTATATATAAAATATAATAGGGGTGTATGAAAAAATCATGTAATTCACGTAAGAATCATCAATTTTTTTAATTTATGTATTCATTTTTTTTCTTTTGTCTTAGGTTTGCCTTCGTGTGTTTACATTATTGATCAGTTTATATAACTTTTTCAAATATAAAAAATACATAATCTTATACACACTTTACTCTGCTTTCATGCCATAATTTGCCACACCACCTTTCTTATCGGACTGGAGTATATCCTGAAATTAGTACCCCTATGTACTGAATCAAGAATTGATTTTGAATCAGGAATCGTTTTGAATCGAGAATCGAATCGATTTTTAATCGAATTGAGAATCGATTTTGAATTGAATCGAGAATCGATTTACACCCCTATAATATAATCTTTTTATAGTCTTTGAGAGCTGTAGTAAAGGGATGTGACAATATTTCTGTGATGCACTCTGTTTTCAGAATCTTTGAAGACTCTTGCTGATGCTATCTGCTCCTATCCCAGCATTCACACAAGGTATTGTAGATGTCTATTATTTCTATTTCTATTACTATTATTGTTTATATTGGGGTCAGTTAGCCAGTAATAATATGAATCTCAATCAGCCTACACTAGCGAAACTTGCAGTCAAAACAAAATGAGCTACGTTGTAGACTACATATCAATAAACAGCTTCTTAGGCAGCAGCCCCTCTATGATAGAAAATATCATTCACGTGTTATATATATTTCTCCTCAACCCACAGTAGCCGCTTCATCTTCGTACCAGGTCCTGAAGACCCGGGCCCCAGCACGATCTTACCACGGTAAAGATTTCAACAAGAGGCTCTTTTTGACTGAACGACTGAATGGATTTTAGTTAACGTTCCAACGTATAACGATGTGCTTTTTTTTTTCATCCCAGGCCTCCGTTGGCTGACCACATCACGGAGGAGTTCCGACAGAGGGTTCCCTTCTCTGTGTTTACCACCAACCCATGCAGGTAGAAATATTATGGGAGCTTACAGGTTTGTTTTGAATAAACGCATACAAACAAGGTCACTGGTTATTTTAGTCGTTATCAGACACCAGTTTATATATCATCGAATCGCACGGATAGTCTATTTTATGACCCATCGTCAAATCCTGGCGGTTCCCGGGTTCGAACCCCCCAACTGTGTTGCGGGTGTGTCCTGAGAACTGTTTGTCTACGTGGTTCTAGACAGTAGTCGGTAGTTGTTGAACATGATACCTTGTGCGTTGGCAGGATTCAGTACTGCAGCCAGGAGATTGTGATCATCAGAGAAGACCTCGTCAACAAGATGTGTAGAAACTGTGTCCGCATGCCGACCAACAGCCTTGACATTCCAAACCATGTGAGTGGTTTCCTCCTCTGCTTGTACCTTGGTGGTGAAAGCATATTATTAGCAGCAATGCAATATTTTGCTGTAAAAATTCCTGGTTGGTCTCATGACACTATAATTTGTTCTTCTTTTGCTGTCTTTTCTAGTTTGTGAAGACCATCCTGTCCCAGGGTCACCTGACGCCCCTGCCCCTGTACGTGAGTCCCGTGTTCTGGGCGTACGACTACACACTGCGGGTCTACCCGGTCCCCGATGTCATCATCTTCGCAGACAAGTACGACCCCTTCAGCATCACCAACGCAGACTGCCTCTGCATCAACCCGGTACGGAAACTCTTACTTTGAAGTCTCCTCCTTGACAGTTGTACTCAGCTGATAAGACATGTTGGCGAAATATGTATTTGTATTGATTTATTTGTATTTGTCACAACAGGGTTCATTTCCAAGGAGTGGCTTCACATTCAAGGTGTACTACCCTTCCAGCCGAACTGTTGAGGACAGGTGGGTTGTAATGTCGCTATCTTTGGGTCATTTACCGTTTTAATTTTTTATAGGCTAATTGTTTTTTATGTCGTTACAGCAAACTTCAGGGGCTCTAACAACTTGGATTTGCAACCAGATCTGCTGTCGTCTGTTTTATTTCTACTTTGTAAAATGTGTCTATATTAACAAATGGTAAACCCACCTTGTAATTTTAATATGTATTTACCTTTTCTATGTTAAAAAAATTAAAATAAAGGTTTACATTCCTAGTGTGACAATGTGTCTAGTTTCTTGTACTGGTATTGTAAAAAAGTATTAACAGCAAGTGCTAAGTTATATTTTTTTACAATGATTTATATTTAATGACCTTTACGGAACATAAATGATAAAGTCATTGTTTTTCTTTGTTATAACAGCCACTTCTCATAGCGAAACAAAGTGTGTAAAAATCATTGACACACCCACACACACAGACCACGTAGACTGACAGACGCAACAACTGGCACCGCCCCGAAAGCTATGACCGACATACATATTTTTTTGAAAATATATTTGTGTGTATAATATAAAAGCCTGTTTATTTTTTGTTGTATTTATGTTGGCCTACTTCACATCAAAATTATTTGAATGACGGAAAAAGTGTCAACCGAAACAACCGAAAGGTATTTTTTATTTTGACCTTTCAAAAATGGTGTATTTAGGAGGTCCGCGGTTTTCGACTTCCGGTCGTGCCCCCGGAATTTCTCGACCTCACATTTATGGCGTGTTGCTTTTGAAAATTGAAAGAAAAACAAATATTTTTAAGGTAAGCCTATACGCTTAAAATGTTCCCTTATTAGCACATTGTCTGTCGTTTATACAATTCGGTACAGTATCAACGTAATGGCAAACTTGCCAGCTGGAAACGGCTGCTTTGCTGCATTTGAAAGACTAAACCATGGTGTATTCGCAGATGGACAGCTGCTCGCACTAACTAGCTAACTTGCTTAACTAGCCAGCCATAATATTTAAGCAAACGTTAGGATTTAAGCAAAATGCAATTCCGTCGCGAACTGCTAACGTTGCATTCATTATTCCGTAAACAAGACATTGTGCAAATTAGTTGGGGCAACAATTTTGAGGGGTCTATTTAGCCAGATTTGCAGATTAGACCTCATACAAATTATGTCTTTGTTCTGTCTCCTTAATATCCAGGTGGCACCATCATTTATAGACACCCACGAGTGGGTGACCTCTGACCTGTTCCAAACCCTTTGTTTCTGCCAAGCAGAGAATCACAAGTGATTAGATTAGTTGTTAGACTCGCAACTTAAGACAGAGATGGACGAGGAAATGGGCGAAGATGTAGCTGCAAGAGAGGAGGAAGATGATGAAGAATCGGAGGGAGATGAAGAATTTGACTGGATTGTAGAAAATGGCGATGATGATGATGATGACGAAGAAGAAGATGACGACCAAGAAGAGGTTGTAACTGAAGCATCAGAGACTTTTGAGGTCGACACTCCACCAGAACGCAGTGGCCATATAGCAGTAGTAGATAGAAATTGCATGTATGTTTGGGGTGGGTACAAGGTAAGTTTTCATGTATGTTGAGTGTGCAAGAGCATGTAATATTTTTTCATATATGTAGCTATATTATTGCTCGTAGGCAGCCTCTTGTCTAGTTTTGATGTATCTTTCTTTCTTGCCAAACAAGAATGCTGTGAACCATGGATTCTTTGATCTGTACTTGCCAAGAAATGAGCTCTGGGAATACAACATGGAGACCGGAGTATGGTAAAACAAAAAACCTCCATAACTTTGCACTCCAAATACACACTTAACAGAAGTAGCTGGTATTGAAAAAAACAAACCAAATGTGTTTACAGGACAAAGCGAATAACTGGAGGTAACCTCTTCACCTCCATGTCTGGCAGCTGTGGTGTGTGTGTGGACGGAGTCCTCTATTTGTTCGCAGGGCACCACGCCAGGGGAAACATCAACAGGGTACCGTCTCTCTATGTTCCCCCTGTGTTACTCTGTCTCTGCACAACATACTGATTATATAACTGCTTGTTGAGCCTACTGGAATGAAGACCGGGGCCGGTGGTAACTGAGCCTTAAAGCCTTGTGTTCAGTGCTTTAACTATGTCTCGTCTTACTATTATATTACTATTGTGTTATGTCTTCCTGTCCAGATCTTCTGTCTGAACCTCAGAGCCCCCCACCTCATCTGGGAGGAAATGAAAGATCTGAAGGGACTCCCGCCATCTTGCAAAGACAAGCTAGGCTGCTGGGTGCAGAGGAACAGGTACAGCCCGTTTAGTTGTGTTTTAAGTTAACCAAACCACAACACCGCTTGCAGGTTGGTTTGCATTAGACGACTTTCCCTATATAGGTTAAATAACCTGTTACAGGCTGATTATGCATATCTGAGGCGACATACCTGTGCTAGCTGAATTGAAGGGCAGTTTACAAGGGAGCCGGCAGCCTTGCTCCAGAATGAATAAAAAAAACTAAAAACTGGAATTTTCTCTTGATTTTTTTTACAGGCTGATATTTTTCGGAGGTTATGGCTATGCACCACAAGGACAGCATCGGGGAACATTTGAATATGACGACTCCTCGTCATTGGTGGTGAGCGGTTGACACATTAACACATTGCCGTGTTCCTCTTTTTGTACACCAGGGGGGGGAAAAAGCAATCAAACGAAATGAAGCTACACGAAAATTGCTTCCCCTGAAAACAGTATACCAACATGGTCATAATCAAGTGCTTTTGCTTTGCGTTTTCTGTGCTTTCTCAGTGGAACAGCCCAAGTCGAGGCTGGAACAACCACATCCACATTCTGGACCTGGAGACCTCCACGTGGAGCCAGCCCATCACTAAGGTTGAACACCTTCTAATGTGCACACAGTCTTCATGCATAGACAGTCATATCTCAAGAGATGTAGGCGCCCCCACCATTCCCAGAATGCTCCTGAATCTCTGGAGAATTCCAATCATTTGGAAGAGGTCTGCCTCACAGAGCAGTTATACCTCTAAGCACCAGCCACATCTTCCATTCTGACAGACCCGTGTAGCTAGTATCACTGTGTCGTATTGCACTGCAGAACGTATTACTAGCGCCCTGGAACCATTCCTGGAATCTGAGGTAAACCGAAGGTCTATGTTTGAAATGCTGCTCTTTTGAAATCTCTCTCTGTCCCGTGCTTCCATAGGGAAACACCCCGTCTCCCAGAGCGGCCCACGCCTGTGCCACGGTGGGCAACAGAGGTTACGTGTTTGGAGGACGGTACAAGGTACATGACAAACTACTACTACAGAAGAATCTCTTATGAACAAGCATGCTTGTTGCACCGATGTGTGGGTCGTGACGCGTATTTCTCGTCCACAGAACTTCAGACTAAACGACCTGTACTACGTCGACATGGAAACCTGGGAGTGGCATGAGATGTAAGTGTTGTCCAGAAGTCAACACACCGAAGCATCAAGCGTAGAGCGTAAACGGAAGCTGAACTTTCTTGCGTGCTTGTCTTCACACCGGAGGCGTATTAAATCACCCATCTAGGCCATTTCAATTGATCCACAGAAAAATAAAAATAAAAAGCCAATAAATAGACCCTGTGCTGAAAAAAAAACCACGCTCCGCAATGCGCTTCAGCTCCGCTTGCGGTGTGGCTCATTAATTAACATGGGAGCACAGCAGTAAATCAGCCAGTCTGGCCATTCATGAGTTCAGGGTTGACCTAGTTTTTTTTCTTTTTTTTTTGTAATATGCTAAAAACCTGATCCCTCTCATTTAATCACAATCCCTCTCTTCTGCTGCGTCAACTGACCGACTTCCTGTGTCCTCATCTCCTTCCTGTGACCTCACAGGAGCGTCCCCCAGGGGGGTCCGTCGGGGCGGTCCTGGCACTCCTTCACCCCCGTGTCGGAAGATCACGTCTTCCTCTTTGGGGGCTTCACCACGGAGAGGGAGACACTGAGTGAGTCAGAGCCCAGAGAGAGACGTCACCCAAGGGGAACAGCTTGTGTGTGTGTGTATACGTACCTACTGGACTCTAGTGATAACCCGTATGTGTTCCCCAGGTGACGGATGGCTTTACTGCGCCAGTAAGAATGAGTGGAAGCCGTTTAGACACAGCCACACAGAGAGCCCCAGGTGAGCTTGTGTGCATGCATGTTTATATAAACACAGCATGTGGGGTGGAAGTGATGTTCAACACCAGTATGTTTTCTGATTATACAATACCCATTTGTCACTGTGTTTAACAGACTTTTAGATGGGGCTGGGAGATTGTGATATTGCATTTTACTGCAATGTTCAATTGATCTTTTTAGGCCGTTTATAGATATCGAGATGTGCAAAATTCCCTGTGGTGAGTGTTTACCGGTGTGCCTGTATGATCCACCGTGTTGATGGGTGTGTGTGTCTGTCTGTATCTCCCAGGCTGTGGCACACGGCGTGTTCGGGTCCAGACGGGGAGGTGTTTGTGTTCGGAGGCTGTGCCAACAACCTGCTATCTCATCAAAGAGCTGTGAGTCGGCAGCGTGAGGTTCCCAGCTGAACACTCCAAAAATCCACATGGAATCCAACAGTAACACTTGCTCCCTTTAATGGTGTGCGTTTCGTTCAAACAGGCACACAGCAATGAGCTGCTGATTTTCAACGTGCAACCAAAGTCGCTTGTTCGGTGAGTCCCTTGCTTTTGGCCGTGGACCTATTTATTTTATTAATGTTCCCCGTTGTACAGCATTCGGGTGCAAACTTGGTTTGCTTTTAAGGCGTTTTATAAACACAGTAACAATTGAACACGTCTCCTAACAAGAGGTGCGTCCGTCTGTCCTCCAGGTACTGCATGCAGGTTGCTCTGCAGCACCGGGAGCGTCTGGCCAGTTCCTGGGACTACCTGCCCAAGCACCTCCTGCACAGCCTCCAGCAGAAAGTGGACCGTGTCAACACCCCGGGCTCATAGTCCAGGAGCAAGCGGTCCAGCCAGCCCCCGCATCTGATAAAGTGTATGATTGTGTGTGCACAAACACACACAACCATGCATCCACATAAATGCCTGCAATAGCAGGTATTATTTACTTGCCATGGCTGTGAGGCACATACCAAATTTGACAATTTTAACTCCCAAAAATTGGCTGTAACAATCATTGAAGCACCTGTGAGCACCTGCTGACTCTTCTGTGCTTGAGACCATCCAGTTCAAGTAAAATATTTTTGAATAAAATTAACGGGTTCAACCAGGTTTACTCTAAACTGATTTGCAAACATTGGTTTACAGTATCCTAAACAGAGCCCAATAAAATTGGCAATACATCAAATTCTGAAATGTCCCTTTAAAGCTAGAGTTGTAATGTTGAAATAATTGCAATAATATTGCCTTCTGTTGACACTAAAGTTCAAAGTTTTAAAGTATGTTTCAATGTTAATCTTGTATATATTGTAATTTATATTGTTTTGCATTTTTGTGCTTGGTTTGTGCTTGTGTTTTGAAGGCATTTTGCCATCTCGGAAGCTACTGAATACGGCTTAATCCCTTAACTTTTTTCAAATGGCTCTTGTAGCATTTCATCTGGGAACTCTGAAGCTTGGTAGGAGCGTTGACGTTGAGCCATGTTGCACTGAAACTTCCTCTGTTCAATACTGTTCTTTCTTTGGTATCGTTGCTACAATGCAGAACACATTGTATAAAACCTATTTAAAATGTTGTAGTCAAGAAAGAATAAACTCTTCCCAAAAACATTTGGTGTTGTCATTGTTAATTAGAATCATTTCCTTTTTATTTGAAAAAAAAAAAACACATTCCATCTCAAAGACTAAAAGCTGACATCCGATGTTGGTTCCATAAGAAACCTGTCTGTATAACCCCTCTATAAATAAAAATCAAATTAAAAGGCGATACTTGAAACTGATCAAATTCCCCCGTTATTCCTGTTTGCTTCTCATTTTCTCTTGGCAGCCAGTAGGTTCGGTGCAGATACTTTAACCTTCCCTGGCATGTTCCTTGAAAGGTCTGTATCCTGCAACACACAGAAGCCCGTGTTGCATTAGATCTAAAACACTAACTTAGGGGCCACCAAAGCTTCCTGTGTATTAAAAAAGTTTGAACTGGCAATTTGTGTGTGTGTATTCTGTTTGATAAGTATATTAGTCAAAGGGCTTAAAAGAAAGAAGCTTGGAGTAATCAACCGCTACAAACAAAGTGTTTAGAATGAGCATTATATATAATAATATTTATAACTGGAAGTAGGTTAGCTTTTAAACCTACCTTGACGCTGCGGAACAGGTCCTTCTCTCTCACTGTGGCCTCCCTGGCTTTCATGAAGCTGAAGACTGCGGTGCGAGCAGCTGGAAGACAACCACACCCAGGACTCGTGTTTGTACATTGCACTCTCTAAGTCCAAGAATCATCCAGGAACAACAAATCACCGATCCCTACCTTTTCCTTTCTTTTGAGCGCCCGGCGTCAATTTCACCTTATGCCTGCGGACAAACAACCGAATGCTTGTAAAAAAAACTATTTGAACGTTCCCCATATGAGAAAGTGTCCGGTAGAGTGACCAGAGAGTGACCAGTTTGTTACATACTTGTAGTTGGAGAGGGCGGTATAGGGCGCACAGACGGGCACGGCGAACAGCAGAACGTCCTCGGCGTGGGGCTGGCCTGTCAGAGAGGTGAGCAGGTTCTCAGCTTCCTGGTGACAGGAAACACGAGCACACACACACACACCACACCACACCACACCACACCACACCACACCACACACACACACACACACACCCACCCAACCAACCCCC
>OMNO01015033.1:0-11239 GCA_900303215.1 Trachyrincus scabrus | reverse complement strand
CCAGCCTCTTTTAACAGAAACATTTTTTACTTTTTCACCAGACTGATCAGCCCCGCACACCGTTTCATGGGCTTTGTGCCATCGACATTCAGAAAGATAATGCTTGTAAAGTCAGACAAGACGGCGTTTGTTTTGATTCTACGCTCGTCGGAGAAATTATCATTCAGCCCCTTTTAAAGGGCGGAATGAAGGAGAACGAGCGCCGTTTTCACTTCGACTTCTGCTTTGTCCTTTCCAAAGTGGCGTCTGTATGTCTGACTCTGCCAGTTACTGATTTGCAGGCAGTATCTTAAGGTGGCCCATGTAAGTGATTTTCACGGACATCCCACTAAAGGAGAACAAATCGCTGACAAAGGAGTTCCTTTCCCATTCAGCAGCGTCGTTAGGACAACCAAAAAGTATTTCTCAGATAAGTTCTACTTCAAAGCGTTTCTCATTGAAGGGGGACTGCTTCACTCCTTTTATTAAGTCCCCCCTTTTCACGCCAAAGGAACCATCTCTTTGGTTATTCTCCATCTTGTTTATTTTGCAACATTAATGGTGCTGTTGTTTATTAATGGAACCTACAAGAGTGAGATACTCGAACCCACAAAAGCTGCGTTGTGCAAGAGACCTTCGACGTGTGAATAAACTGTGGTTAGAAAAGCGTAGTGGTGACACGGACTTTCTATTATACGACTGATCTTTGTACAACTTATATGGGCTACAGTGGCTGCTTGCCAGTAGGGAATACGAATCCGATATGGGCCCTTCTGCGAAGCCTACAGTTTGCTCTGGTGGGCTTTTTTGGACGTGACCCCTCAACAGCAATAATAAACAACTGTGACTGTGTGCAACTGTAACATCTTAAATTACCACATTTCCTATGTAAAGCACACATAACTTCATGTTTTGTCTTAGGTTAAATAAGGTCAAGCAAAAATGGGGTTTATTTACAACGTTAATGGGGGGGGGGGGAACAGCCCTGTGTCACGTGATATATCGTCAATAACGTGTTTCTGGCCACAAATCACGCATCTGAGGCGAGGGACATTGTGGGCTGCGATTATAGTTCATTTAGTTGCAGTTAGTGGTTTTCATCTGGACATATTCAAACGCGGAGCGTCTCACTGCCCAATTGCCATAGAAATCCTAACGCGCCATGAAGACGGTCAAAGCGACCAGCCTTCCGCTCCGGAGCAGGCAGCCTTTGAAGTGGCGTAATACTGACGTTGGTCAATTTTGATTCTATAGACTGGGACAGGCACCACTTTGAAAGTGTGATTGTGCGTCGTTTTAATGGAGTAAATAAGAGGGGTCTATACAAGGTCTGTCTTATTGTTAGATGGCTTTTATCTTTTATTTTTCCCATGAATGATTCATGCCTCGGTTGCTTTGTGGTGCCCTGTCTTTTGGAGTCGACTCCGCCAGGGGCCCATAAGTTCTTCTATTAGCCTGGTGATTGGTTTTATACCACTGCTCTGTTCAGGCTGTTGGACCCATTTTGCAGGATAACAGTCAGATGTAAAAACAACAACAACAACAACAAAACATAACAAATACGTTAGTATAGGCTACATATATCTCTATTTTTTATTAAGTTGGCAAATGTTTGATTTCTCAATGTTGCCTAATTTTTGCAGGTATGAAACAAGAAAAAAAACTGGGAAACTCGATTAAGTCACTACTACACACTTATAATAATTAATTCAAGAACTTAAGAACTCTTCAACTGTAACTTCCTGACGTCATTAAATATATTGATGAAACATATTTAAAGCAATTGCACTTGTTAACTGGTTATGTCGTGTCTTTTTGTGTGCATTAGTGTATTGTAGTTTGTTTACTGAATGTTTTGCATTGGAAACATTAACGTTCTGCAAAATCATAACTGATTCATCTTTTTTTTATCCATCATATCCAACAGCATCATGCACCTCAATGAGAAAAGACAGATCACTACAAAAGGACATGCGAGAAAGGGATTTTTCACATTACACAGAACTATTCAAGTATTTTTTTTTCGTTTACAGAACACAACAAAAGCATCCATACGACATATCACCAAAACTGATACTATTATTCTTTGGTGTCTCTGTAATTTCAGTACAACACTGATACCAGCGAATAAATTACCATATACAAAACAACATTTTCTGAATTAAAACTACAACATTCACAAGCATCAATACACTTACATTTATACAAAGGGACGAAGGCTGTCCTGAAGACATTTAGGGTCTCAAGGGACGTACTCATATACTCTTTAACGAGCATTACATTGGTGTATTTTGATACATAAAATATAGTTTTAAATAGTTGTTTTTAAATATTACAAAATCCTATCCAAACAAATGTATGGTATAAATCTCAAAAGTTATATGAGAACCCTAAAAATACCCAATTAGTTGCCTATTACACTCCATTTTGGCCTTTACAAATGATCACATTACATCTTAGAGAAGGCAGAATCGTCATCATCATGTAATACTTACACATCGTGGGGATATCAACAAGATACCGCCATTAACAATTTGTTGCCACTAAAATTCCTGAATCGGACAGTGATTTATAGGCAAGTATTAAACTCCCGCAATATGAAAAGAGATCTTACAGGCAACGCTGACATGTCTCGAGCAGTTGAGTATTGCCACATAATGCCAGATAATGGATACAATGTTTGTTCTTCAAAATTCATACCGCGGATACGAAAAATGTATTATTCCCCTCATATAAAAAAGATTTCCGGTACTAAGGACAATTTCCCACATGTAAACAAACGTACACGTCAACGTGAGTTCAAATGTATGTAGGATTTGATTGGCTAGAATCTGCCCGTTTATGGATGCACATCAAAGGCAGTTATATCCCACATTGCAGACCTCCATGTCAGCAGTTAAGTTATCACAACGTGAGCGCAATAATAGAGTTTAAGATGTATACAGGTGATTTTAAAAATGACATGAAATGAATGCACCCAATGACCAATTAAGTGCACAAGCCAGGACGGGCGACATCGACGAAAACAGTACAACTGGGTCTTGGGCCTGTGGTGAACTCTCTATCAGAGCATTGTCCTCGGGTCCGAACTTCTGAAAGAGTCCTCGTCGTCCGACTCCGACGTCGGCACGTCGCTGGAGGGTGTGTGGAGATGGTTCGGACCGCCGCTGCCCTGGCACACGTACCACTCGTTGAGGTTGGTCACCTGAGGCGAGAGGTTGGCAGCCCGATTCCTGTGCGGAGGTTCGGAGCGGGGCGAGAGGGACTCCCCGAGCGGGTTCGTGGAGGAGATGTAGCCGGCGTTGGAGGAGGGGGGTGGCGGGGACTTACAATGTACCTTCATGTGTTTCCTCAGGGAGCTGGGATGCGTGTAGGACTTGTCACATCCACGCACCTTGCAGTAGTAAGGCTTGTCGCTGGTGTGAACGTGAGAGTGCTTCTTCCGGTCGCTGCTGTTGGCAAATTTTCGGTCACAGCCATCAAACTCACACTTGAACGGTTTCTCC
The DNA here is from genome assembly GCA_900303215.1 of Trachyrincus scabrus. NCBI lineage: Eukaryota > Metazoa > Chordata > Actinopteri > Gadiformes > Macrouridae > Trachyrincus > Trachyrincus scabrus. The sequence continues at coordinate 7,754 of OMNO01015033.1, read as the reverse complement.
CCTTAAGTGAAGGGAGAGAAGAGAAAAAAAACACATTTCAGTTCAACTCAACAGAGCATCAAAGCTCAGGAACATTGGCTTGTGTATGTTTAGACTATGTATCAAATGCAAATATGGCTTTCTTTACAGTACATGTTTCTTTTCGCATAGTACTTAGTGTTTCATAGTATTACTAATTTATACTGCCTCGCATGCATTTCTGGCTTTTAAGATTTTAAGAATCTGGCAGGCAACTTATCTGAAACACCTGCTTGACAGCATTCATACTTTATATTCTCACAACATTTTATATTGTCATCAGAATCAGTGGTCTGAGGAGTCTCTCTACTGATAAACACAGACAGTTGTTGTAAAGTAGCATGTTTTATAACCATTACGTCGAAGGGCCTCTGGACGACATGAAGAAAGAGCATCTTGACCACAAGGAGCCGTTTTTGTCCCCAGTGCACGCTAAATATGTAACGTCTTAGAACTCCACACACATACACACACGCGCGCACACACACACACACACACACACACACACACACACACACTTCCCTACTCACTTTATACGCCTACTCAATACGCATATAGCATGCGAATTGATCATCTGCATCTAATAACTTCAGTAGTGCATGGATTTATCGTGTGCGTCGTGTCGTAGCCTATTAACAGTGCGTTGTACATGATGAAATCAAAAACACTACAGCCCACTAGATGTTTGTGGGACAATGTCCTTCCGTCCTGAAACATGTCCTTCCATCTTAATTAAGCTGCAGCTCGGCGCCATTGCTGTGCATTGCACGTGTATTCTGATGTATTCATATATTCTGAAGCAGGGTGTCCACATAATAACTTTGCCATAGTTTGCCATTGTGTTGCGTAAAGCATGCGCATCGAAACGAATAGGACGTAATGCGACGTTTTACCCCCGAAAAAAAACATGGATTCGCTTTCTCGCTCGGACCTGTCTTTAGCAGTTTTGGCTGTGGACTACGTAAGCACGTTTTACGAATTATATGCTCCAATCGAATAAAACGGTATCTTTCCGAATGACGTCCTGACATACGCGATTAATCATACGCAATTCGGGTAGGCTAACGCCACGACATTATGAGCCTATCGCCGATATAAAAAATCACATTTACGCGTAGTTAGCGACTGGCTGTGTCGTGTGTTGGTTAGGTTCAATCAGAACAAACGAGTCGCTATTTCCAAACAGAATAAGTTTCAGGCAGGCATCGCCTACTGCGGTACAAACCACGCACGTTTCCACAAACCCGCGTCGACTTTCTACTGACCTGTGTGAGTCCTTTTATGAATCTTGAGATTTTCCGATCGGGCGAAAACTTTTCCACAGCCCGGGAACGGACACGGGAACGGCTTCTCTCCCGTGTGAACTCGGATGTGATTGATCAGTTTGTACTTTGCTTTGAACGCCTTCCCTTCGCGCGGGCATTCCTCCCAGAAGCAGACGTGGGAGCTCTGCTCCGGACCCCCGACGTGCTCCACGGTGACATGGTTGACCAACTCGTGCATGGTGCTGTACGTTTTCGAGCAGGGCTTTTTGGACGTCTGCTCCTGGTCAATCCACTTGCAGATCAACTCTTGCTTTATGGGCTGCCGCATGTACCTTAAAAACGCCCCCGCCGCTCCGTGAGGAGCAGAAGCGATGTTCACATTGAGGTTCATGGAGTTGTAGCTGTGGAGGGAGGACGGTCCATAATGCTCTGCTCTGTGCCCGAAGTGCTCCGGCCTGCCGTAGATGTCCCCCGGTATACCCAGACGCATCTGCCCGTTGAGGGCATGGTGGTGGGCACCTGGGGACGCCTGCTCGTGAAGTCCAGTGAACAGTGGATGGGCCCCGCTTTCCGTGTGCCCATAAGCACCTGTTGGGGAGATCAACATACCATGGTGATGAGGGGAGGAGGCGGAACTATGCTGGTCGCCAAATGCATGCATAGCAGAGGCCGACAGTTCTCTCCTGAGGATGAAGTCCCTGCTGCTTGAGTAGCCCGAGTGGGGGTGAGCCACGGGGAAACCAACTGTAGTCTGAGTAGAAGTGAAAGACACCGCGGTCTGGGCTTCGGGATGGCTCTGAATGTGGTGCTGTGATGGGCTAAGTTTGAGAGCATTTGTCTGTGCCATGTGCTCTGGTCCAAATGGAGTGAGTGCCACTCCGGGGTCGTTGCCCAGCTCCCCGGGGTGGAGGTGGGCATGGTGGGAGAGAGGGTGATGCCCCCCTAGCCCCGGGAAGCCTGTCATATTCTGATGAGGAAGGGGTTGAGTCGCTGCCAAATCCGCTAATCTGATCGCTGGATTCCTCTTGCTTAAAGGGGGTTCCATAACTACACTGCCAAGTCCATCCACACTCCTCGCCGCTATTGTTTTTACCCACACCGTGCTGTCTAAAACATTAGAATATTTAAAGGTATATAATTTCTTTTGTCCTGCTTCTAACTCTGCTTGCTCCTTTTCTCACTCTGTCCTCAAGCGATTGGCAGAACATACAACAGTTGGAGGACACAGTAGGGAATACAGTTTAGAAATGGCACTGCGGGTATTGGACGGATTGCGGTGACTGGCAGTTAAGAGAACGAAGCGATTGGCTGTCGTTCAGCGCAGGGGCTCAGCAGGGTTCCGCCCCCTCACTCTCTTTATCGCCGTTGACTCCGAAAAGTTGTACTCACAAAGTTACCAGCAGATCTGTGTGTGCGGCGCTATGTTTACCGGCGTCGCATGTAAATGAACGGAACGTCAATATGGCGCAAATGTTGTCTGACGGCGTTCCCCGTCTGCGTTGTAAAATCAGCAGGCGACTCGGAACCTGAGCCATTATAGGACGACTATGTAAACATATGTGTAAAAACGTGTCATTCTACTGGAAATGTTATGGCGTGCCCTATAAATAGCTCATATATTAAGTTTGTTGGCATTTGAATTGCTTTTATGGGAATAGACACGCCGACAATTACTGTTATCCACATTTTATTTAATTAGTTAGGATACATACAAACAAACAGAATAATGACAATTGTTTGGTTTTCAATCTAGGCCTACACCTTTGTGGAATATTTAAATTAATATTCGAATTATATTAATGGACTGGAATATTACATTACTTAAACATTGTATTAGCTGATACTTTTTCAAATATTTATTGGCCATCATCTTGTTTTTTCCTCATCTATTTGAGTGTCCTTTTATCCTAGACTTGTTACTTTAGTTATTATCCTCAATGAAGTCCAATGCTGAATAGTGCAAACAAAATGCAATAGATTTCTAGATTTAATAGGCATATTTATTTCATTAGCCTACAGAGTAATGGAGACTTAGGCATAGTTTATGGGTCTGTCAGCAAAAGCACGGATTTAACCTCTTGCAGGCCTAATTATAAACAGGATGAATATAAAACAATGGTTCATATAACTATAGAATTGCCATGATAACTTTTATATTTCTATTTTTATATTTCTATTTTTGAAATATACCTGGAGCGCATTGTTTATTGACTTAAAACAAATAAGAAAAGATAGGCCTATAGGCTATTCATGATCAGAAAGACACAAAACAACAAAGAATCAGTCGAGGCTCCTACAGCATTAGGTCTACTTTTGTTTGACAGATCACGCACCACTGAATGTTGCTGTTCTCAGCAGGACGTTCCTGTCACAGATTCCCCTGTCTTCATTTGAGGGTAGGCCTACATTTATAATCGATTTATAGGTAGCATATATAAATCAATGTCCCATTTCTATCTATTTATGGATCTATACATATAGGGTTATCTATCTATCTATCTATCTATCTATATCTAGACCTATCAATCTCAAATATAGCCTATAACTATCTCAGCCATGTTATTCTGTTACACAAGAATGATTACTTCATGCTATTCTGTTTGATACTAAACAGGCCTATCTGCCCCACAGGACATTTAATATGAATTTGGTCATTTCATTTCCACAACGCGAACGATGCATCATACTATTATTATAATTTTTTTTTTTCAATAAACGTGTTGTTTTTCCTAAAGTAGCAAGCAGCATATGTGATTGTAATAGGTTATAGGTCAAATATCTATGAAACACAAGGTCACGGAAAACAGACAAGTAAACTTGCAATGCATCAACATATTCGTATTAGTGTCAAATAGGCCTAGTAGCCACACAATTGACCTCATCCGACTTTAGGAAATGGTTGTGCATTTTTCTATATTTTGTTATTGGCCTAACACTGTTACCGTTGTTGTGTTTATTAATTTATTTTGCCTATTCGCCTATTTATTATAATTTTTTTTGCCGTTGTTAGGCCTACATTTGAAACGGGTTTATTACTTTTTTTATGACGTGTAAGCGTAAATACAATTGTTTAGGTTTTTTTTGTATGTCGTTTCTCAGTAGGCTATTCTTGGTCCTATAGAACCTGTTGAAATATTCTTTGGGGATTTAATCAGGCTTGCTCCTTCATATCATCAGGGTAACTCACAGCTGTGTACCTCTGGTCGGTTTAGTTTCTTTCTTTAAAAATGTTCTCCAGTTTTTTTTTTCTCCCCTTTCTGTGGAAGGTTTTTGTGGTTTTCCAGCGAAATAAAGAACTTCTTATAGTCGGCAGGCGTGACTTTGAACTTGGATCAGCTCCTGTGTTTCCTGTGGTGCGAGTTGAAATAGACTTGGAAGAATGGCACACAACGTTCTGTCTGCCCCACTTTGAGCTAAGAGACACAGAATGTTTTAAAGTTTTGCACGTCAACCTTGCCTTCCTGTTATTTGCCACTTACCGCACTAGTGAGTTGAGATAGCCAAGAGAATGTATGTCTGTTGGGACTGAAGCACATTGTGGGACTTTGATTTTTAAAGTGTAAGTAAACTCCCTTTAACTTCTAATGAAAATATGGATGCACATATGTAGCCTTCCGAATTAAAGAATGTAGCTCGAATTTAGATTGTGCTCTTTAGATTAAAAGGCGTCGGTAAATGGAGAAAACATCCACATTGAAAGAGTATTGCCGATTCTTCATTTTTTTTCAGTTCTGTTTGGCTGCCTGTCTGTAATAGCACACAGAGACTACATGAGATGCCTCGTTTCTAGTTTTCTTTTGGCTTGAGGCCACGGTGCGGTTGGGTTTTTGCGAAGACACGGCGCCTCTCACGGTACACGCGGCTCTTATTAATTGGAACGTTTGGAGACCATGTTATGGACCATTAGTACGAGCACACGAACCCATGGACGCAATCATTAAACAATTCAAAACAAACGCAACTGGTTCATGGACGCCACTACAGCAGGCCTAACTCTTGGATGCGTAGTTGTGATATATAACCCATCTAAAACTGCGTTTGATTTTCTCAAGAATCACAATTGCATATCATTTAGTGGAATTTGAAACAACTAATAAACAGCCAATAGGGCTGCCACGGGGTACTCCTTTCTGGAACATTCACTTAGAAGTAGCCTGAGTCAGCGTGCATAGGCCTAGATGTTATTTTGGGCGAATGATGAATTATGATGAATTCCATTGACTGTAGCCTATATGTAATCTGGTGCAGACCTGGCGTGCGTCGTTTGAGTGGAAGTGAGTGGCAATGATTTAATAATAACGAAATGAAAGGATTCCGAATGCAGCACGTATAACGCTATCTCTTTATTTGTATTCTCCTCAAATGAATTTGGAAGATTTTGATTTGCATCCTATGTTTAAAAAAAATGGATATCTTGAAGATAGGGTATTGATTATAAGTTGGTGTATAATTTCACATGCAGGCTTTAGCCTGCGTACACACACACGTTAGTAATCGCGGGTGAAACAGCGACATGCAGAGCTACATCGTCTTGGGGGTTATACAAGCAACCCGCTTCGATGTACCATACCTACCGCATATCCCTTAGATTAGTTACATACAAAGGTACATCGTTATTGTGTCGCATTCTTTTGGGGTTCTGTCGCAAATGCATTCTCGCAAACAATTTAAGTCGGCGTCGTTGGGAGTCGATAGTCCTTCGGCATGGCGCATACATACATTGACTAAAACATCTTAAAATCTACGATTTCTTCTCACCCCTCTTTTTTCCTTTATTTCGTCCAAACCACCAAAAAAATCCTTTCTTAAAAAGTAGGCGGTAATTATTAGTGGAAAATGGCGATCTGCGATTAGTCGCCAGAGCGGTACCTGCTATTGGAGGGGCACCTGGGATTGATGAGACGCGGCGGCCAATGAGACGGCGGGGAATGAATGCACGGGCTCCAGTAAAAGGGGGCGTTAAGAGGAGGTAGTGCCAGTCCACAGAGAAAGAGGGACCATCCGCGGTAAACACACGCAGGCGAGAGAAATAAACATTCGGGAACAAAAAAGCCCGAGATGCTTCAGCGACCCGTTGACCAATACGACGAAGAACAAGAAAGATAATTATTCAATTATTCGAATGTATACTTAAAGGGCAGACAACTGCCGCAGCATCCGAGAGAAAAGGCAAAGAAAACTCTTCACTCGGTCACATTGGGAATTTTGAGTCACAAGTTACTACAAGTGAATTCGATTCGAGTCAAGTCATTTTTTTTCCTCCTCATGAGCGGATCACCGTTTTGAATCACACCTGGTATGGTGTTTCCAAGGCTGAAAGTTGAGTCGATGCGAGACACAAGTAATATTTGAATTTCTCTTTTTTTGCATTGTCGATTTTTTTTTAACGTGTGCTGACTCGAACTAACCGGTCTGTGAGATAATGTTATTGGATGCTGGTCACCAGTTCCCCGGACTGGGAGTAGGCTCATTTGCCAGGCATCACTCGGCAAGCGACATGCAGGAAAGGGACTTAAGTTTGGCCCAAAATAGCTTTGTAGACTCTGCACACATGGGTGCATTCAAGCTGAACCATGATCTTTCGCCGGGACAGAGCTCTGCCTTCACCACCCAGGCGCCAGGCTACCCCGCTGCGGCTTTGGGGGCTCACGCCGCCCATGTCACTTCGTATGCAAGTTCTCCGTTTAACTCCACCAGGGACTTTCTCTTTCGCAGCCGGGGCTTCGGAGAATCATCTCCGGCGAGTAGCCAACATACTATTTTTGGCCCCACGGCGGGTTCCCTCCATCACTCGCACACAGACAGTCAAGGCCACATTCTCTTTCCCGGGATCCACGATCAGCATGGGTCCCACGGATCCCCGAACGTACTAAACGGGCAAATGCGACTAGGACTACCGGGTGAAGTTTTTGGACGCTCCGACCAGTACCACCAGGTCTCCAGCCCGAGGACCGACCCGTACTCCGCAGCGCAGCTCCACAACCAGTACGGTTCAATGAATATGAACATGGGTATGAACATGGCAGCCCATCACCACCCCGGTGCCTTTTTTCGTTACATGCGGCAGCAGTGCATAAAACAGGAGCTCATCTGCAAATGGATCGACCCCGAGCAGCTCAGCAACCCCAAGAAGTGTTGTAACAAAACTTTCAGCACCATGCACGAGTTAGTTACGCACGTCTCGGTGGAGCATGTCGGGGGACCAGAGCAGAGCAACCACGTCTGCTTTTGGGAAGAGTGCCCCCGCGAGAGCAAACCGTTCAAGGCGAAATACAAACTGGTAAACCACATTCGTGTGCACACTGGGGAGAAACCGTTCCCATGCCCGTTCCCTGGCTGTGGGAAGGTCTTTGCGCGATCGGAAAACCTGAAGATCCACAAGCGAACACATACAGGTAATTGGAATGTCACAATTTCATGATTTCTAACCCCCCCACCCCCCGGAAATTATAGGCTACGCTGGACTAAACA
>OMNO01015032.1:5065-35519 GCA_900303215.1 Trachyrincus scabrus | reverse complement strand
AGGACGCTCAAGCATTTAAGTGTTTTTGGGGGAACTGATGAAGCGCACGTACATTGAGGATCTCCGAGTCTTCGCTCTCCAGGCCATGCACCAGCAGCACTGCAAAGTTGTCCATCTGTAGGGAGGGAGGCCCCTTCTCCCGGCCCTTCTGAGCAGAGACGGTGGAAAGGTCTATCTCTTCCAGACGCTCCTCTATTGACATCTGCACAAGGGAGGGAATTCGGGGTTATAAAGTATTACATTTGTTCTCCGTATCCAACTGGCTTGCAAACTCAATGGTGAAACCCAAATTGCAAACGCTAAACAAATAGCAGGTACGGTCATTTCTCACAATCTGGTCAAGAACCATTTCTAAGGATGCACAATTGAACTAGGAATAATGACGCATACCTCTTTAGTGTTACTGCCTAGTTTCCTCTTCTCTGATCCTAGTGAGGTCACGGTGATGGGGGCCTGGTGACCAGGAAGCCCCGGGACCAACACTTTGCTCTTGGCATTGACTAATGGAGTTTTCACCTGGAAGGAGTAGATTCACTTGTAATGTCGATCACGTTTCCACTCCATGGATGCCACACAGGAATTAAAAACTTTTACATGCCAAGCCGAGGCAATATGCATGAAGGGTCGAGTCTAGCTCCCGCAAGAGCAGGGGGCATGCGGTACCTTGGAGACATTGGCGTCGACGGAGAGGGACAAAGTAGTCTTCACGTCGCGGGTCAAGCAGATGTGTCTGTCTGATGTGTTGACCTCCTGCAGATAAGTGACGGGGGATGGGGGGTAAAAGGTTGGTAAAGGGTATAAGAGAAACACCCTTCGAACAAAAGCCCACGCTGCTGTAATTCAACTGCTGTGTGGAACTCACCACTCTCTCCATGACGGGCTGAAGGTGGTTGCCGTAGGCCAGCATCAGGCTCCGCGTGTCCGTCCCCAGGGCTGTGGCCAGCAGGGGAATGGGCACCGGGGAGTCTTCTACGCCCGACATCTGCACTGTACAGGAGGGTGACAGGGGCTTCTTGCACGCCCTGCGAGGAAGCCGTACGGCAAATCAATCTACAGAAGGCCTTCGGTGAAACATAAGATATGTAAAAAAAAAAAAGGAGTGATCGTTTTGAGGGTCTTACCCGTTCAAAAAGTGCTCAAAAAGATGCAGCTGTCCATCCTTGCACACCACAGCCAGTCTCATTGCCTGCACAAAGAATATTAGACAGACTTATTATTATGGAGAATAACCAATCCAAATCCATAGCCGCATTAATCATAGTAGCAGTAAACATGGGTCATGGTGGACATACGAGAGCACAATGTGTCTGACCTCCTCTTTGCTGTTGGAAGAGTAGAGGTCAATGTGCTGGGGTTCATCCGTCAGCGTGAACGACACCACCGAGTTCTTGTCTTTGCCATCGTCTCGCACTTGCCTGTAAAACATACAAACGCATTAGTATCATAGTAGTAACACAAACTGTTGATGCCAACGTGGGCCTTTAAGTTGAAATAACAGATCTACAACAATATGTAACAGCAAAATAATGAATAATAAGTGCATGAAGAGGCAACTGGATCAAAAGAACAAGCAACCGCACTATCGCAAAGCCATCACAATAGAAGCTTTTCTATGAAGATGAGTCTTTAGTGTGACACACAAGGTAACCGATTCCTCTGGCACTGTTCAAGAGCTACAACATGAAACAATCTTGTTCAGTTCTCAGCATACACTGTTCAGCAGCAGAAAAGAAAATCCAAGCACATGGTCAGCCTGGCAAGAAACTACAACCTAGATCTACAGTAGACAGACAGACCACCACCACTAACAGAGGATGACTTCCTCAGGATGCCCGTACCCTGCCTTTGTTCTGCAATTATTATCTTTTTGTTGACGGCAAAGTATCATCCTCTTCATGTCTGAATATCGAACCTATTCAGAAGCAGTTTGAAAATGTTAGCCAATGTGATGGCTGGCTGCCAATATCTACCACATACAAGCCCTGTGCATACTCTGTATACTGTATTGATGTGAAGAGAATGGTCGGACACAAAGGCTGCAGAGAAGGACCACGCGATCAGGCTGGTCAACTGCAGTTGGCTGAAACCAGTGTGCTCTGTTAGGCCGAGTTCACTAGAAAGCAGGGTCGCTCAATTTGTTTCCATTACATCAAAAATAAAACTAGAAATTGAAACAAAAATTAACAAAATGGCCACCAAATTGTATGAGTAATACATTAACTAAAAAAAAAATAATAATGACTCAGCTCACCAAACACTGAGGAGTCTGTCATACGCAGCCCCAGACAGGAAATAGAGTCCATTGCCGTCTGGGGGCCGGGTGGTAGCGAAGCATAGGGTCGTTACAGCCGTTGAGTGGCCGGTGAATTTCTGAAAAAGGGAGAGGAGAAAGCAATTGGTACTAGGGTTTTATTAAGAGTTGTTCCGATACCAGTATCGGAAATGCCTCCGATACAGCCAAACATGCTGGATCGGGTATCGGCGAGTATGCAAGCCTATGCACCGGTCTTTTTTTCTTCTCATCCAAATTGTCACTTCAACACTGACTTTTGAATGTGTGGCCCACTACATTATGCACATAACCAGTCATAAGCCGTGTAATAACTGGCACGCGGATGCACAGGCATACGTTGGTGATCGCACCATTTCCATAAACAATCCAGACACACGCAGTAAAATCAGTTTAACCATTTATTCTATATATATATATATATATATATATATATACATACACACACACACACACAATACAATAATGACCATGGAACTGTCTTGTTATCCAATGCTCAGTTACCACAGCCGCTGCTTCCCGGTAGAGGACCCGAGAACAGCGTAGCTGTACTTTTCTCTCCCTGTGCATATGGATAAGTACAGAGAGTATCACAGTCGAAACTATTACATTTGATTATATGTTGTTCGTGTTGGGTGTGTATTATCCACACAGTCTATGGTATTATCCGTTATAGCTCATTTCCTTAGTGCAGAGTGAGTGTGTTGGCCTGACTCATTCCAATAACAGTAATCCCACTGATTCCTTCTCCTTTGTTAAGGTGATGTTCCACATTTCCTTTACGTCTAAACTCATTCAAGGTCAGAAACCGTGTGGCTCCACTCTTAACTAGTCCAAACTAAACTCTGTAGTGCTCTGTGTTTACATGCCGTTGTGTCTTTTCTTAAAGGCACACAAAGCATTTCTGTCGGCTCAACAAAATAACAATAACTTGCATATAATGCAGCGCATATATCGCGCAAACAATAGGAACCCTTATATAAAGGGGCACAATTATTACCATAAGAAAGGTCACATTAACACAGGAAACAAATACTAAAAACGTAAAAATGTATATTAAAACGTTATTTGGCTCCTACAGTTTGTATTGTTGTGTGTATATACTTTTCAGAAACTTAAGAAATATATTAGTTATATTGCATACAATTAAATCATGTATGTATCCATTTACTGTATTCATATTTTACATAGTTTGGAAATGGGCTAGCCTAATATTCAGCTTTTTAATGAAAGAAAAAAAACTGGTGTTTGGTATCGGGTCGGTATGGGAAAGGAAAAAATGGTATCTGAACATCTCTAGGTTTTATTATTATTTCTTGGACCAACAGCTAGTATAAATCACTCCGAACGGAGGGGTAAAAAGAACACAACAAAATGGGACAGACCCCGACTTGTAAACCGCTTGTGCAGACATCGTAAATCCTGAAATGTTTGACATGACGAATAAGTTACATCCTTTTGATAATTAAACTAAGACATGCCACCTGATTTAACATTTGATAAACGTATTGTCAAGATAGTGTTACATTTGTGCTCTTCGCGTTGGCGGCCATTGTTGAAATAAAAATCCCACCATGGGACAAATGCGTCGGTAAATCGCCGGTTGCAGGCGATGGGACATTTATCGGCCATCCCTAATTGGTACGTGTTTAAATTTGACTCATCACTTTGACAAAAGACGAAGATGATCGTACCGAGGAATATAGACCCATATGTGGTCATGTATCAAAAGGCTGTGATGCTCACCCTGTACACCTCCTTGGTCTCCAAGTCCCACATCTTGATGATCTGTCCTGCAGAGAGCAGCAGCTTGCCGTCAGGGCTCACACACAAACTGGTCACTGCTGCACGGTCTGCCTTCCACTTGCTGGACACATTGAACGGATGCATTCACACATTAACTCAATTGTTATTACTCAAATAAAACATGGGAGGTAAAAGAGGAACCATCTTTATCCAAGCTAAAATAACATGGGAATTAACTTTGAATCGAATACCCCAGAGGTTATTTAATGATTTGGGGGTTTGGTAATGCATGAGGATGGCAATAGTGAGCCCAATGAGACGGTATATGCATGAACAATAGACAAGTCAAGTAAAATAGTTGTTCAGACGTACGTGCCGCAGTTACCACCTTCTTGGATGGCACGGGTTAAATGTGCATATGAAATTAAACAATTAAATTCTATCAGACTAAGATTGATGTAAAATCTCAAGATGTAGTGGGATAGTTCTAACCTGACGCGCCAGATGGTTTGTTACACAGAACCATCTGGGAAGTCGTCCTTTGAAACTCTTTGGAAAAGGGCTGGCACTTTCAAAAAATACTTGGCAGGTAATTGGATGAACCATCTGTCTATCACCGCGCCCGTAGCTGCCAGTAGTTCCTAATAGGACGCAGACTGGTCCGAACCACTGTGGTTCGGCAATAAATGCATGACATGAAGCCTGGCGAGATGGATCCTTGCATGAATGTGATCTCACGAATCCAGCTTCCTCGCAAGGTAAGGACAGTTCATGAGCTGACCAAAAGACTGCCCGATTTACATGGCAACAGACGGTCTGATGCTAGGTGATTGAAACGGCATCCAAGCACCAACTAAACCCTGTATAAGCACTTGCTAAGCAGCACCCGGATACCCAACAGCTTGTTTCAGGTGCTTCTCTGAGGTGGTTCAAAGTGAGTGACTGAGCTATCTAAATCAAGCACATCTTTAAAATATTGTGTGCCTTTATTGTTGAGCAATTATTGTCGTTCATAACTATGACCCAAATTTGAATGCACATTGCACAATTGATGACAATGTGCATGAAATACATTGTTTAGCATTGTTTAGAAATGGCCTTGTGGATGCAAGGCATTCTAAAAACACAGCTGGAAGATGGCAGTTGTTGAGAAAAAGATTGTTCCAATCCCTGGCATCAACTGGGGTTGACAGAGAAAGTGAAAGGGGGTGCATGTTGTTCTAGAGAACTTAAGAACACAAAAGATAGCTTGTGTGCGCAGAATGTAGATACTGACCAGCGTGACTTTCCCGTTTGCAGGTCCCACTCTACGATTTGAGTATCGTCTGAACCGCTGTATAACAAAGCATCCTGGGGATGCCACTGGACACAGTTCACCACTCCACTATGGCCACCGTCCTGGCACCAGCAGAAGAAAGACAAATCAAGACATTAATAGTTATACTGCATGGAAATGCTGATTGAGAGTTTTTTTATGCACATACTCCATTTCTCCATATGTACAGAAATGTACATGACAAGCAAGAAGCAAGTTCACTTTTAGTTTTAGAGTCAACCTACCACTAGGGTTGTGGATAGATGTACAGTACAGATTCGAGATGTCATGTGAACTCACCAGAGTGCAGTGCAAAGCTCCCTTTGCTGTGCTGTAGATAAGCACAGTGCCCGCCGCCGTGCCCATTGCCAGAAGGTCTGCCTTCTCCTCCACCTGCACTGCCTCCGATTTCCTCTTCTTCCTCTGAGGTCCCTCCTAAAAAAACAGATTGTCAACGTTATTAGTATAAAAGATAAAACTTAAAATGTGTAATTCAAAGGCTAATACAGCTACTTAAATGCTTGTATGCGTATTTGAACTAATGGTGACTTGATCTTGTGCAAGACCATAGATATAGAGCATAGACCATGGATAACAAAATGTCAAAAGCGGTGCATGCCATCGTGGCCAATATCATTGGGGACTAAAAAAGTTAATCAGGGGCAGCAATCTTGCGCTATATGATATAATGCGTTACTGTAATAGGCCATAATGCATTTACTCGGCCACCTATCCGCTAAAACTTCAGTGATCATAGCCTGCAAGTGTCATGGTGGAGCATGTTAGCTCCCAACGCTAAACCTCGGGTAGCTAAAGCTAACTCCGAAATGCATACTTTTACAAGCTGCAGAAGATACATAAATGAGGTTCGACATAGTATAATGGCTCATCTGAAAACAAACAAACACATTCTGGGGTTGTTTTAATCGAAAAATATTGATTTACGGCAGCATTTTCCTGAATTGAAAACTAATTTCCCCAACCATGTGGGACCAACATGTGCGTTTCCCGCAGCTGTTTTACACAGCCAGCTATTAGCTGCTAACGTGGCCACCGCTGCTAACCATAGCCATGTCTGTGTCAGACACGAGATCTGCACATCAACATACAACTGGTGTTCGGAGGAGTCCATCCTATGCTCAACATAAAATATGACATACTTAGTTAACTGCGTATTCAGAGTTTAAACCAGTAAACCAGTAAATTTCCGAAGGCCTAAGCATTTTTAAAGTACCCCCACATACCTTGACTGTCCGGCATGGTCCCCAAGCTATGCAGGTACAAGTGGCACTCAAATGGGCAGAAGGCACGTATTCTTGGTGAAGTGTTTTACTATCTGTATTCCAGATTCTTAGTCTACCATCTTGGGCACACAAAGCTAGATACTGTCGTGATTTAGGTGAGAAAACGCAGGGTAGTCCCAGCGACGTGAAGCCACCATCGGCCGCCATTTTCGAAGTACTGCTTGAGTCTGCGTGGTTCGGAAAAACCACGTGTGAGCGTTCACAAGCAGGGGCATTTCCCCCGGAGTTTACAGGCTTCCCATTGGCTACTATCTAAAAATGGGTGTGTCTAAGAAAAATCGAAGCAGTTTTTGGCAAACAAAAATCGATTTGAATTGTATATAGACTATACTACAGGATTATGTACTGAATTGTAAGTAATTGTAACTTGTTGATTAGGCTTGTCCACAACAAAACAAACTGGCAGCATCAGAGTTCCGAGTTGAGCATCCCAGTTTACTACGTGTGTATAATGTATAATGTTGGGGACAATGCATTTATTCTAAGGGTTTATTCGTATAAGGGCACGTTTAATACCACAATTGACACTCACCATTCGCACAAACATATTTAAGTTATTCAACATCCCTCTCAATTTAAATGCTTTGTACCAATATGACAAAATGTACAGTCTATCAAGGCTAAACATGTAATTAATATAAATATACAACACACCATCCACTGCGAGTATAACATGAATGAGCATGTCTATAATCTGTATACATTTCTTTTTGTATTTCACTGAGAACCAATGTCACCCTCTGTCGGAAGTCTTTGGTTACTGCCTAGAACGCACAGGGGGCGGAGCCTGCGTTGTCGCAGATTAGTGACGTTGTAGGCATGTGTCTTTCGTTTTCCTGTACGGGGAGCTTGTCGATCTGTGAGCATGTCATTCTGCCGGATGCAAACACTTGACTTTCATGCGCAGCATTGTGTTATTGTGAGCTCGCTTGTTTAGATATAGTTTTATATATTACTGTTAACTAAAACCATGTCGATACATATGCCCATGGCAAGGGTTTTTCTTTGGCAGACACTCGCACGAATTAATATACCCAGTCTTGGACACAAACGTTATATTAAGCTACATAAATACAATGTACAGACAAGGGTACATGAAATAAGAAGATTGTCTGTTGGTCATAATAAGATGGACGAGGACGACAGCAGAAAAATAACTCAAGAAGTGTCCTTAGGCAGAAGACGCCCCCTGTCTCCACTGGAGAGAATTAGTCGTTTGTTACCTCAGGAGTCCCTTGGCCCTGAAGTGGAACAGTTAAGAGACTGTAATCAGGAGAAAACTGTTGAAAGCATGGATGTCATTGAGGATTCAAACACTCTAGATGCATCTGTCACACTTTGCCATGATACCAAAAGCAACATCTGTGATTCAGAGACACACATAGAGGATATCTCAATGCCCCAAGAAGAGATTGCACATCTTTCTAACGGTGGGACTGTTGCAGATCGCGGTGACGTGGAAAGCCAAGCCTGTGGTGGAACTCTTTCTAACATGGTCGAACCCCTACCAACATCCCTCCCTCGGGAGAACTTGGTCAAGTTCGGGGAGCTGCTTATGGCTGAGTATCGCAAGAAAGGTCAGTTAGAGTATAAGAAGATGTTCCAACTCCAGGAGGGAGGGCGTCTAAACAGCTCCTGGGGTTATATTAACCACGACGACATCGCAGGGCAACCCTCGGGCCGGTTTATGAGGACTACACAGTGGGCTCCCATCCTCATTCGCCGCCCAAGCCTGGAGGATTATGTGCTGTGTATGAAGAGGGGACCAGCGATAGCGTTCCCAAAGGTTCCGTTTTTGTTTTGTTTTGTTCAGTTTATAGCCCTACTGTTGTTACCAAGATCTCTTTTTATAACACAGTGTGTTATAGAACAGTTCATTACAGAGTCAACATTTGTCTCCATGTATTTCTATTCCCCTCCAGGATGTCAGCATGATGTTGAGTATGATGGACGTGTCAGAGGGAGACTGTGTGTTGGAGTCGGGGTCTGGGTCCGGGGCAATGTCACTCTTCCTGTCCCGAGCAGGTCTGTAGTAGCAGGCAACATACATTAGGCTAATACATACACATCTAGACTCATTGTTTTTAGACGATGTCAACACTTCATGTGAAATCCATATGCACAAAATGTATGCAAATAAACACCTGCTGTGGTCAGTTACACTTCTCAAGTCAAATATGAAGTAAATGTAGTTTTTTCTATGTGGTACCTCATATTTATTTTTGTTGCTCTAATGGATTTCATTTTGTTGTTGACAGGCTCAAGTTTTAATTGTCAACCTTGTCTGTAACAAATCAAATCCTCATTTACCTGAATCTGTTACAGAAGAAACAATTACTAAATAGTGGAGTAACAGTATAAAGTCTTCTAAAATGGAAACAGTGAAGTGAATTCTACACTAGAGGTGAGAATATTTTATTATACTCCTGTATGTGTGTGTGTTGTATGCGCTCCAGTGGGCTCCAAGGGTACCGTGTTGAGTGTGGAGGTCAGGGAAGACCACTTTGGCAGAGCTGTGAAGAACTACAAGCGCTGGCGGTCATCGTGGAGCCTGCGGCGTGGCGAGGAGTGGCCCGACAATGTTGACTTCCACCATGCCGACCTCTCTGCCTCCTCGCTCCTCCACGGTCGGGGGTTTCATTCGGTCTGTTTGAACGTTCTTTTCACACCATTATAAAGAAAATGGCAACAAAAAAAAATAGCTGATGGAGGAATTGCAATTATTCAATTTTTAATTTTTGTGTGTTTTTACAATAACCCAGCACATTGTGGTCACAGCTCACTCATGATGTTTTGACATGGATTCTGTCCGTTGCAGGTGGCTCTTGATCTCCTCAGTCCACAGTTGGTATTGCCCACGGTAGTTCCACATCTCCACTCCGGGGCCGTGTGTGCCATCTACATGGTCAAGTGTGTAACATGAGCTTTCCCACTAGAGTAGAATAGCAGAATGTGTCACATCCAAAAAAGACGTTAACAAGGAGACATTTGTGGATTAGGTGTGCAAAGGCCTTATTGAGTATAAAGGTGTGATCTTAGATTTGCCACATTAATTCAATATTTGAGGACATTTTCAAAAGTTTGTCTGATAGCACATACAAGTTATTTTCAATGTTTTGTGAATTATCCATATGATACCATCTACAGTATATATGATAACACATTCTTCCATATTGACCAGGCCTATCGTATTAGCTTATGATTTTGTCTTATGCCAACCTATAGTATAACACAAGTCGTCGATCTACTGGAAGGCATCCGTTGCTCATCACTTCCTCTGCTGTGCGAGGGCATCATCGAGGTGCCCATCAGGCATTGGCTGGTGCAACCGGCTCGCCAGAAAGACGGGGACTTCTGCACAAAGAAGTTTCCTCTGTCAAATGAAGACCAGAAGATGAAGCTGTGTGGAGTGGAGGAGAAAGGTGAAATGCAGGAAGTTCAAATACCATTGTGATGTAAGATCAGATGTGTTAAGGAATGTGTTCTCTATAGAGGTCCAGAGGGGTTACTGGAAGCTTAGGATCCTGCTGATCGTGTTTCATCTTGAAGTGTTTCGTGTTTCAGAAGAGTCGACCGCTGTTACTCCGTTTGGAAGCGTCCCTTACATTTGCAGACCACACCCGGAACAGAGGGGCCACACTGGTAACCCTCTAAATCCAACAGTTCATCTTCACATCTAAAATCTCACAAATAATACTGATTGCATGATTTTAAATCGCTGTCGGTTGTTTTCACTTTCAGCATTCCTGGTAAAACTACGGAAGTATGTACAGTAGCATCTTTGCAACTGACGGAAGATGTTTGTACATGTTGACTAATAAATGTAACTTGTGACCTACTACCCTTCATTTTTGTTCAGATGTGTGAAGATCAAACAAAGGCATTGCAACAAGAATACGGTATCTTTTGTGTTGGCAGCACTATGTCACAGGGAGGTTTTGTATGAGACACAATAATGGTACAATTGACTAGAGACAACATGAAGGTACTGAGGAGTTTTCCTACCTTCTGTACTTAACCCTCTGCTAAAAAATCATAATCACAATCTAAACCACACATGCACCATGGCATTATTTGTTTTTTGGTTGCCTTCACAATCAACCAGTAAATAGAAAAACAATCGTTTCATAGTAGTAGGGCAAAGTCCAAGACTGACTCGTCATTTATATAGAGCCTTTATTTAAAACGTACAAAGGCAGGCTGTCATTTTAATCGCCAGAGTGGTATTAATATAAAAACTGGCAGTAAAGTCCCAGTGCCCGACGTCTCACCTCTGTGGTCAACAGCGGCAATACAATCCTTTAGTACATACAAAATATTAAATAGTAGAAAATGTGATATTAGTATTATTTTTACTTCATACACACACATCCAGGAAGCATTTACAAAAATTAGTAGTATTGCTTTGACTGAGCTGATATTTTGTTACCTCAACATTCCTGGTCATGGCCCATTCAGGAATAATCATGGGGAATACCAGACAAGAATAACGCATGTAACTCAAAACCACACACAGAGTTGTGCTCTACTCTTTGTTGATCCAGTCCAAGGAAGCATCATGAGTAGACCCACAGCCACAATCATGCCCTTAAAAAAATGGATCAAAAGAGTCATTAGAGTCTGGGCTTAAAACTAAAACAAGGTCCAATCTGTTGACTTTATGAAAAGCTGACCGTGTGTATGTACACCATGTTCAACTACAGAGCACCCACTTGAGATATTGATCTCCGAAGCATAGTTCTCATTAGGTTTTCCTTTGCAAGTGTTACTTACTGGGAGGGTCCTTAGTGCGGACACAGGCATAGCGCTGGGCCCGGGTCCGGGCCTTCCTGCTGGATGGCTTAGCCTCGGGCGGCGAGGCCTCTACCTCCAGGTGGAGCGGAGAGTCGAGGCCAGGGGACGTAGCGGAGGAGCACACGAAGGAGGAGGAGGTGGAGGAGAGGACAAGGCTTGGACAGCGTTTGGCCCTGTGCCCACACGGGGTGCACGGGGCGGGGGCCGCAGAGGGACCCCGTGGCATGCACACTTGGTCTCGCTCGCCGTAATGCCGCCGGGCGCCACTGTGGTGCTTCGCCCTCTCTCGTTGCCACAACAAGTGTGATGGCATGATGGCGATCACCTTGGAAGTGGGTGGGGGTAACAGCTCTCATATTATTATACTAGATAACAATCTCAGGTAACAGGGATTCTGAAATTCTGAAAAACAGCAAACTAGTTTCAACTCCTTTTGTCTGTAATTCCCAACAACACACAGCAAACAGGAAGCACTTACAACTTAAGCTGGTGCCTTTCAAGTACTGGTTTCTGGCAGAAACTGAACCGCTTCCTTTCATGGTGGAAAGTTCCACTCCTAAAGCTTTGCTGCATTTAAAGCGCATCTGCTTTCATTCCACTCCCATGTTAATCAATGAGCACTTCCACACCGCAGGCGGAGCTGAAGCGCATTGCGGAGTGAGTTTCTTTCGGCGTGGGGTCTATTTATTCTGCCCTCGCCTGCCATTTTTGACACAAATTTCTCTCAGCTGATTAATTAAAATCGTTAGGTCATACACATTTACACAGGCATGCGTACCGCCTCGCAGCAGCGCTTGCTGACGACACCTCTGAATTCCATGCGAGCCCAGAGTTTGTCGCGCTGCTTGAGGAAGCGTGGGAAGTGCTTACTCCAGCTACTGCCCAGTGCCCAGGGGAAGATCTCGTACTTGCTATCCTCCTCATCCTCCTCCATGGTGTTAGCAAGGTAGCTGTTGTGTAAGCATCTTAGTTCAGCCTGTTTTTTGTCCAAAGACTTTTGGACAAAAAATAGGCTAACCTGATGCTGGAAAAATATCTAATACAACAAATAATAACAACTTGACATATATATATCTATGTGTGTGTAAAATGCTCACCCAAACAGGTCAAACTTACAGAGCAATGAAAAAGTTTGTTCTGTTGTGTTCACTGATGCTGAAGTGAGCCCGTTTGAAGTAGATAAAGGTCATGGCAAGGAGATACTAATGTGTCAGAAGCAGGGGCAGAAATACAGTTAAAATCAGTAGATTGCAATCCTAATACAGTTTTAGAAGGAGTTTGTCAAAGAGTTTGACAAGTAGCCTACCTTGTCTGTGACTTTAAAGCAACAGTCCATCCACAGAAAGTCTTGTATGAGTCCATCATCTGCAACCAAACCCAGTTAATTTTGCTTATGTCCACAAGATGAACATCTTAAATGGATCATGGAGTCAAATTGATGTAGCTACATTATTGACGATTCCCAAAAACAGCTGTGG
Source organism: Trachyrincus scabrus (assembly GCA_900303215.1). Lineage (NCBI taxonomy): Eukaryota > Metazoa > Chordata > Actinopteri > Gadiformes > Macrouridae > Trachyrincus > Trachyrincus scabrus. Next base: position 22,592 of record OMNO01015032.1, on the reverse strand, counting down.
CTGAGTACATCGTAATAAAAAATAATGGTATATTAAAAAAACACACGCTCCATAAAGCTATGCACACAAAAAACCTAGGGGAATCTCAAATTTACAGAGATGTGGTCCTTGAGATAACATGAAAGATTAAGTGTCTAAAAAAAGACCACTGATTCTTTGAAGTAGAAAAGCCATTCACCAAAAATGCTAAAGAAGGCGACCATCTCCTCCCGCTGGACAACAAGTGCCGGGCCTGAGATTATTTTGGCATGATGCAACCCTTGTCGACACTGATTTGGCTGGCTCTTGCCTGCTGGACCCTGGGCATCTTGTCCATTAGGTCTTTTACGACAGAGACTTCTCTTTATCTGCAGGGAATACGCATTGTTGGGTTTGGTGCATACGGTTACCGAGGGCGGAGTCTGGCACCATCTCAGTGTGTGTTTCATCATGCTGCCTCAGTTTGGATAATTTGTTGTAAAAAAAAACTTTTGTTTGTTCTGGAAGAAGATAAGAGAGACATCAAAGTGAACGTGTCAACCAAGAATTTGAACTGAATGGGTGACTTTGACAATCTAAAATAAACACAGGTTTGAAGGAGTATGTTATCTATAGGTCACTGTTTTCTGTTTTGACAACCTGTCATCCAGCCCCATCAGCTAGCTAGGTGACGTCAAATAGACAGCTACACATTTGTTTTAAGCACACAGGTCTATGGACAAATGACATTTGCTAAATCCTTACATTTGGATCAAGTTCAATGTCTTTTAATTCGTTTTTAACTGCCTTGACAGTCTTATAGGCCTAGCCTACATGTTAACGTCTCCGTTTTAAGGCAACACAGCTAACGCTGGGTAAGCAGTTACCGGCGTTGTTAACTACATGAGTCCTTACCTCTGCTCTGCAGATTTGCATTTAATAATGAACGGTATGGTTGCCTGGCTCCAGGAATGTGTTGGCAATACTGTAAAATGAGCGGTGAATGCGTTTTAAAAGATGGCTTGGTTTGGCCCAAGTAGGGACCATTAACAAGTGCGGTTCTCTACTTTGGCAGTGTTTCACAACTTCAGGAGCTAACGCGCGTCAACAAACTACATGCCCTCGTGCGTCTGTGTACGTGTGCGCGCGTGTGTCTCTCTCTCTCTCTCTCTCATTTTATAATCAAAATAATAATTATAACAATCATAATAATATCATCAGCAAGCCTACCAAAATAAAACATTATTATGATGATGATGTCATCTACATCATCATCATAATAATGTTTTATTTTGGTATAATGATGAAAAAACATTATTTATTTTATATAATGTTTTTAAATTAATCAAATTCAAATATTTAGTTATTTTGTATTTTTTTGTTTGTTCTAATGTTAAAACTGTCTTGTCTTTCAGCCAGCTGGCAGCTGGCTGAAAGACAAAAAGGGAAAATGTGGGTGTGGTAGAAATCTTTAAAATGCTGAACATTTCCTCTTTGTCTCACATTGTGAACGCATCACTCTTAACTGTGCAATGTTACTGCAGGTGAACTTGTGTATTGGGACTCTTTTAGCAGGCCTTGTGTCATGCTGTAATTACTCTGAGTCTATGTGTGGTGCCAGTGGTCCAGGGGACATCATCATTGGAGTATTAAGTCCCTGCCACTCTAAGGTGGAGAACCTGGACATGCGAATTCGACCAGAGAAATTCAACTGCACAGGGTATGTCTTCAGCGTTTTTCATTTTATTTAATTCATACTCTTTATTTCCTTGACATCAACTAGATATCTAAATTACAGACGCATAATCAGAGACACATACATAGGTGTCAACATGCTTCATATGGAGTTAGCAATAGTTCATAAGCAAACTGAGTTTGTGGAGTGTTTGTTGTTCCTTGTCATTATTGATATAGGCTAGCTAGATAATGCAAATGCTTAACTACATTTTGGAATCAAAGCAAGTAAATCCATTTAAAATACATCCCAGAATATTAAGTATATAAAACAAACAACCGACAAAAGGCCCGTCGGGCCCATAAACTATGTCTCATATATATGGTATTTCTTTATCGGCAGATCGAAAGGTTGAATGCAAAACGTTTGTGATTAAAAACTGTGCTATGATCAAAACAAGATGAGATTACATAGCATTGTGTTATTGTGTACAACTGGGGAAAATGTAAAACATAAACATTCTTCATTTGAATGCATATCTGCATTTCATCATTCAGGTTTGACATAACATCATTTGTGCAGACCTTGGCTGTCATTCACACAATCGACACAATCAATGACTCCGGCTTCCTTCCTGACATCCGTCTTGGCTACTTGGTCTGCGATACATGCTCGGATGCCAGCAAAGGAATCCAAAGTGTGATGCATATGTTGGCCATCAACCAAACCGAGTCTGTCACATGTGACTTCATAGAGCGACCATTAGTTAAAGCAATCATTGGGGCACGTTATTCAGAGGTTTCTGCTGCTGTGGCCAGGCATCTGGGCCTCTATATGGTTCCCCAGGTGAGCATAAAGAACGAACGTGGCATCTTCTACTCTGAATTCAATGTGAATGAAATTGTAACACAAATAACGTGTCTTTGTTTCTTTGTAGATAAGTGCTACGTCATCTGCAAACACTCTGGATGATGAACTGCGTTATCCGTCCTTCTTGCGCACCATACCTAGTGATGTTCACCAGACCCATGCCATGGCCGAGCTCATCGCCCATTTTAAGTGGAACTGGATGGGTGTCGTATCAGGGGACGATGACTATGGGAAAGCCGCTCTGCAATGGTTCTTAAAATATGCAGAAGATGTGCGTGTTTGTGTTGCCTTTAACGAGGTCATTCCGCATTACCTGGACCACCCTGCGGGCATGCGGCGGATTACCGAGGTTGCGAATCGCATTGAGTTGTCTAATGTGCGGGTGGTTCTGCTCATCCTGAAGGGGCAACTTGTGGAGAAGCTTTTTGAGCTGATGATCAGAAAGGGGATCTCCAGGACCTGGATTGCCAGTGATTCCTGGTCCATGTATCAACCCGTGGCTACAATGACTGGGATCAATATGATAGGAGACGTTTTTGGAATTCGGTTCATCACAGGACCCAACCCAGGGTTTGAGCGTTTCCTCACCGACCTGTCACCTGGCCCGGGGGCTGTGAATAGGTTCATCGAGGAGTACAAGGATCTGAGGTTTGGGTGTCCTCCAGAGGTTCGCCGACACCAGGATTGCCTCAGCGTTAGGCCTGCTGACCAGTGTCCCTTGCCTTACCCTATGAAGCTGAAATCTAAAGTTGCATGTAAGCTACCAGACCCTCAAAAAGCCAATGATTACTATCTGGCACAATCTCTTGATCTGAACCAGTTGTATGCTCACAGAGTGGCTACATGGTCGATAGCGTACGCTCTGCGGGCTCTTCTCAAGTGTAACGAAACTATGTGCAGCGGAGACAGGGACCTTGAACCCTACAAAGTGAGTGTTTTTCAATGTAATTATTTCAATCATTATTTAAATTTGGACTTTCTACTGCAGCTTTTTACTCCATTAAGAAATATCAGAACTGGAAAGTTTGTCAAGAATATAATGTGCCCATCCACACGTACATATTTCTCTTTAAATCATTTTATTCTGGTCCACTTTTGCCCCCCCACAACTCAAGCCACTACAGATTGCTAATGGGAAAACATAGTGCAGGTTTAATCTTCGAGTGTGAACACGTAGTATGTGTTGTCAACATTTAATCTGACACCGTTTCTGTGTCGTTTCAGCTTCTCCACGAAATAAAGAAAGTGAATTTCTCCCTTGACAAGAGGCAGTTTTATTTTGATAAGTCTAGCTTTGCAACTGGCTATGAAATAATCAACTGGTTGAAGGGAGCAAATAAGAGGCATTTTGAAGTTATTGGAGAGTACAATGTGATGAAACGCACTCTGGATATCAAAAATGAAACCATCGAATGGCAGACTCCAAACAAAACTGTAAGACTGGCTACTACATACTGGAGCTACTTTATAGAGATAAAGTTTGTTTCTTTATTTTATTCTTCCAATGTTTGTAATATTTGTATTTTTTTGTTTTTTTGTCAGATCCCTGAGTCAAAATGTTCAGAGTCTTGTCCGCCTGGAACATTTCAAAAAATCTCTATGATATTCTGTTGCTTCAACTGCAGTGACTGTGAAGAGGGAACCTACACCAATGTTTCTGGTGAGAATATCTTTGTGTATTTTGTCTTCTGAAAAACAACAACCATACAAAATACTAACAGAACATTTGTCTTTACAGATCTTTCTAACTGTCGAAAATGTCCTAATGGAACTTGGTCCTTGAGGGGTTGGAAAGAATGTCGGCAAAGAACTGAAGGTTTCTTAACATGGGACGACCCCTTTGCTATTTCCTTGGTCGTTGTTACAGGGATAGGACTTCTTTTGCTATTTTCCATATGCATCATCTTCCTGAATAGTCGTCATAGTGTCATTTTCAAAGTGGCAGGTGGAAAAATTGTCTTTGTCATGATGGCTGGGCTAGCAGTTAGCTTCGGTGCAGTGTTCTTGTTTATTAGCAAGCCTACAGATGACATTTGTAAATCCCGCCAAACCATGTACGGCCTTGGTTTTACACTGTCTGTCTCTTGCATTTTAGTGAAGGCCTTTCGCACATTTCTTGCATTCCTCTTGGACATGAACCAGCAACATATGCTGAACAAACTATATAAACCTCCTGTCATTGTTGTGTGTGGCACTGGAATTCAAGGCCTAATTTGTATTTTCTGGTTGATCTTTGATGCCCCTAAAGTTGAGATGGAAATCTCGAGTCAAAGCATGGAGATTGTGTTGCAGTGCAATGAAGGATCCAACTGGGGGTTTGGCATCATGCTCACTTATATTGCTGTGCTCGCCTGCATCTGCTTCCTTCTTGCCTTCAAAGGTAGGAAGGTTCCTCAGCGCTTCAACGAAACCGGCTACATCATTTTCAGTATGATCATCTATCTTTTTGTGTGGGTCTGCTTTATCCCCATATATGTGACCAAAATTCAACAGCGCCCTGCAGTCCAGGCCTCTGCCATTGTTGTCTCCAACTTTGGAATTATTTTCTGTCATTTTTTCCCTAAGTGCTACATGATGCTTTGCAAGAAAAAGACAGACATAGACAGGGAGTCGTATATTACAAATGTACGCACCTTTTCAATCGGCACAATAAGCGATGCACTGTCGAAAACATCGGATTCTGGGCACGGTTCTTTGCAGACAGTGTCTTCATTTAATGTAGAAAAATCAGTTGAGATGATTAATTTAGCAGATTCTGGGGCAAGCACCCCAAACTCTTCCTGGGCCTCCACTATGACAATCCAGATGGAGTCACGCAATACTGGCATCTCATCATCACAGCAAATAAGGCAACGGTTGCGAGCAAAGTCCTTTTGAAATAGTTGTACTCACAAACTTGGATAAACTGAGAATACCATCTAATTCAACTGAGTGTAAGTCACATTGTATAAAAGCAGCTCCTAAATGTATATAACATACACTATTCATGTTATCTTGAATATTATCTGTAAAAGCAGCTCCTGAATGTATATAACATACACTATTCATGTTATCTTGAATATTATCTGTAAAAGCAGCTCCTGAATGTATATAACATACACTATTCATGTTATTTTAAATATTGAAGTCTAAAAAATGCATGTACCTTTCTACTTATCGCTTGGCATTAGCAGTGGCATAACCAAATGTTACTGCTTGGTAAATCACAGAAACGTATACGGAAAAGTGTATTCCTTTCTGTCTACATTTTAGCTCAACTGTAAAATACCTTTAAGGTAGCCTACCTATTGTATACACTTTCCTACTGTGAACTGGTCTATAAAGAGTTTTTTTTTTTGCCCTTGTAGCATGGCACAAAAAACTATTGTGGCAATGCAATCAGTTGTGAAAAGAAGTTCTATCACAAATAGCGTTTCATTGTGACTGCATACAAAATGTACATTTATGATTTATACATAAGTTATAACACTCCTAACAACCATTAAACATGTTGACAACAATACAGCCGAACCAATGTATTAGGTGGTACACACCGGGCACCTCAACGTAATGGCTTAGAATTGTGCTATTATACTTACTACACGGACACATTAGTATTACAATGACTGCCACCCTAAAAAGGGAGATGTTTTTGTGCCGTGTGCCTATAGATAGCGACATGCAGCCAGCCCTCATTACCTAAATGGGCTTATAGTCTTACAAGTAGGTGAGTTGCACGCTTTGACGTGACATGTGCACAGCGAGGAGTTCAGTAAAAGCCTCCCTAATCCTGTTAGCTGCGTGCGCTCAACAAGACACATACGGCTGTGTTTTGGTACATGCTACGTTGACATATAAAAGGAATGAAAAACAAAATATGACGACTAATATATTGGATTTACTTTCCTCACCTGTGATTCTCAGCAGAGAAATGGAAGATGGAGTTATCCGTTTCTTTGTTATTTTGGGTGACGTGCTTATATAAAGCAGAGAGCATGTAAGGCTGGACAACTGACGCCATCTGAAGATGACAGATACAGCCGGTGGCTAAGGACCGTGCCTATTGTTTTGTAGTGCTCACAGCGCGTTCTACCCTGCTGTATTGTGAACCGTTACCTTGTGTATATATAATGGGCTGTTCTCCATCGAAGGGTAACAACTTCGGAACTAATGGCTCCTTCAGGAGGGGTAGAATATTGCTACCGGGGACAGAGGATGCTAGCCCTGGAGAATTCCAGTCTGCAGAGACCAGAGACCAGCGACCAGCAGATGGAGATACGAAAGAGAGGAAATCAACCGGCCCAGCCCAGTCGTCACAGAGGGAGCCTCTGTCCACGCCGCAGAAAAGGAGAACTTGTGTGTCGGACTCGCCTCAAGAAGCGGCTCTTTTAGATATATCAGGAAGTCAAGGAACAAGGAGCACTCCGGGGGCGCAGGGGAATCAGAAGCCGGCGGAGAAGGATACAATGGACAAAAAGTTGGCCAAGAAACCAAAGAAAATTAGCAGAGGTGTTAAACCTGTAAAGAAGAAGGAGAAAGAGAAAAAGGCCATTCTCCCAGAGCAGAAGGTTGATTTCCCAGAACCTCTGGTGAAAGCTCACCAGGCCGCCTATGGTTTTTTAAACCCATGTATAACTAAATATGACGTTCTACTGGGACTCTTGGAACAGGTCACCCAGACTCAGGTTTCTGTGCAGCCTATGGTCGCCTTCATGCTCTTGCGTTATGAGGAAATCAATCGTGGCTTGGAAGCAATGGCTTACGAGGGAGAAAAACTCCTGAAGGAAAATGGAGAGCATCTCGCTTGGCCAAGTCGAATGAAAAAACCCTCATCTTCTTCTCCTTTGAAGCCAGGCTCTGCTGACATTGACCCCCCACCAGATTTGCTGCAGCAGCTGCTCCAGTACACCATACAGAGGATGCGGAACGTATGCCAGACTGTTGGGGAAATTGGGGATTCCGCTTTGGAGGAGGCCGTGGAGTACTTTGCATCACTCACTGAGCTTTTAGAAGAGAAACTGCAAGTCAAGCGTGCAACGAATGCTAGGCTAATGCAACTGCTAACACGAATTGAAACAGCCTCGCTGCGTAAGCCTGGACCGGAGGATTCTGCTCTCTTTAGTGAGGACAGTGGTTTTGGGGCTGAGAGTGAATCCCTGGCTGGATCTGAAAGGCGGCTTAGGAGAGAAAGCTGTGAATCTACCGGAACAAATAGAACTACTAGTAGCAGTCCCATGGGATACAACACAACTACTAGGCACTGGCCTTCAAGTCGAAAGCTTGCAAGTAAAAAGAGTTTGAGTGGGTCCCTCACATCCATAGATTCTACGTGTACAATTATGGCCAAGGAACTAAATGACACAGAATCAATCCTGGGTTCGGCCTCATTGGATGATGGTGAGGAAGATGACATTGATAATGTCGGGGATGCAGACGTGGATGACAGGGATATGGTGGTTAGAAGGCGAGCAAATTCATCTCCTATAGACCCATCACAACGACCTCGACGTCTCCCACCAAAGCGCATTGAGAACCCACGCAATGTGGAGATGACTTTAAAGATGAAAGATGCCATCAGTGGCCGTATTCAATTTGTTCCATCACATCATGCGATTTCCAAAACAAAGATAACAGGCAGCCCAAAAAACAGTAGACAGCAGTGGACAGAGGAGGATGAGGAGCAATCTCGAAAGAGACCACAAACTGCCGCAGCTATTCGGAGGGCAGCAGTACACAAGAGTCAAGTGCCCAAACAGCGACGCTCTCAGTCAGCAGAGTCTCTGAGGAGCAAGGGTGAAGACCCAACTCTAATTGAGTTAGAGAGAACCCAAAAAGTTCTCAATCAAAGGCTGGAGAGAATGAGCAAAGGCAAGGCGGGATCAAACACCAGGACGGTTCCATCCAAACAAAATCAAGGAAACTCCCCAGCACAGTCTCCAGCGGTAAGTCGTAAACACGCTCCATCAGCCATGGATGCGTGTAAGCTGAACAATGTTCAGCCTACTAAGGAAAAGGCAGGCTTGATAACGCGGCCCAATAAACAGGAGACAAGCTCTGTGGATGAGGATAAGGAAAAACTAGCCGTGAAAACATCCAAAGGTCCAATTAAAGCTACTCCGCCGCCAAGCCCTCCCTCATCACCACGACCTTCTTCTGGATTTTCCAGAGGGAGGAATTCTGTCAAAAAACTGATTGATACATTCAGTCAAGGCAGGGAGCAATATGAGGGAACCCGCGTTTTAGGGCCTCTCAAAGGTGTCAGAAAGTGTGGTGTTCCCGTCATGCCAGGCTTAGGTAATGTTGAGGCCGTGCTCAGTACTGGAATAACCAGCTGTCGAGATGAGTCGACATCGTCTGATAAAACGGATGATTTAGATCTTGACAGTCTTCCACCACCTCCACTAGAAGTGTTAATGGACAATTCCTTTGAGGGGGCTCACAGTCTTGCTACTAGTTCATCAGATAATGGGGCTACAAAAACAGCTAAGTCCCCTGTTGCTAAGAGAGCTATTGTGTCACGGTTAAGGGCCTCAGTTCAGTCAGTTACTGTGCTGCCATGTAAAGGGAATCTGCCGCAACTTTCCAGGGTCCCACTCCTGATGAGACCTGACCCCCGTGGCGTCACAGTCACAGAGATGGAGTCGGAGAAAGCAGTGGCTCCCTCCACTCACAAGCAAGCCACAAAGATCATTCACCTGCAGCATTCTTCCGAATCGCATTCTGAGGACCCATCAATGACAAATTGTAATTCTGTGCCATCTCATAGCAAAGCAGCAGCCTCACTAGGAGAACATGATGATAGAAGCCAGCCAGATCCAGAGTTCAAAACCGCAGTGTCTACTGTGCCTCAAACCTCAGTAAGCAATAGCCAACAATCTGTCATCACACCTAAGTCCAGGGTGCGAATGCTACCGTCCACACCTTCGGTTCCAAGTACCGTGCAGCAAAGACTCACTAGTCCCCGCAGTTCCAGAAGGCAACCTACCCCACCATCTTCAACTAGCCCCCCAGTCATCCGGAAGCTTCCCACTCCACCACCCGTTCACAGGAGACTCCCAAGCCCACCTGTTGCACGGCAAAATGTTTCAAACCTAGCCTCCTCCTACCCCTTCAAGGCACCATCTCCACCAGCCTCACCGAAATTACAGAGATGGTCAAGGGCGAGCAGCAGCAGCAGCAGTAACGACTCCTCTATATCTCGGTTGACTAGCAACGCTCGCTCCGTATTTTGCCCCGCTTCCCCATCTCTGTTTGAGGCCCAGCCTTACTCAGTGCCTCAACCTCCCCAAGCATGGACATCTGCGGGGAGTTCTGTTCTTTCGCGCCCTTGGGGAAGTCATGGACGAGTTCCTGTATCTCTCCGAGGACCCCGGCCTTTTATCCGCCGCTGCCATTCAGACCGAAGGCCAAGTCTAAGCCTGCCATCCCGATCAGCTGGCAACATCTCAGTGGCACAGACTTGTGGAAGCGAGCCATCGATAAATACACAAGGGTGAGTGATTGATTGCCATCTTTACCCCTATTGCATAAATGTTCTCATATTCTCAACAACATTCTCCCACAATTACAATATGTGTTAGTCTCGGTGTGATGTTTTTCAGAGAACCTGAAAGCTGAAGGTGAACTCAGAACATGTATCGCATTCATTGATTTCTTATATTGGTGGATTTTCTCAGAATGGAACAAAAAAAAAGAAAGCGTAAAAACAAAAATGAGTTACGGTTAGGGTTGTTAATTATTCAATTCACAAAACACTAATTATAATTTGCAAGACACTATTGCATGTTGCCACAAAAGCAAATACGTCTTGTGTAATTATTCTTATTTCACATTTTTGTATTGATATTTCATAGACCGTACAAATTGATTCAGTTCAACAATAGATCCTGAGAACACAGTTAGGGTTCGTCTCGATCTTAAGTAAGATTGAACGATTACAAATGCTGTTAAACTCCATATTTAAGTTAACTTGAGCTCTTACTAATTCTATCCGGTGTGGGTTCCAGCAGCATGTGTGTGAAAACAGTAAAAAGGTCAACAGTCGAGGGTTGACTAGGAATCCTATCACCTTTTAGATTTGGCTGATTATTACATCAGAGTAGTACTGCAGCATTGTTAAAACGTAAACAACTTAATCAAATATTGAATTGATTACCGCCTGCCTCTTTGGAGAACAAATGACTAAATATTCCATATTGCTTTTGTTGTACGTTTTCAAAACTTTCACAATTATGTCCGAAAACAAGAACATAGACCATCCTTGTGTATCTTTTTTATGATTTGTTGAGTTTAACTAAAACCCTTTTTGTTATGACTTGTTGTTCTCCATTCCCAGAATGATCTGAATCTACTGAATATGTTCTGTGCACGTAATTGTTCTTTTAACTGGGATGGATTATATGTCTTCCATCTCATGTTGAAAGTAACCACCCTTGGCTGTGCTTTTCTCACTGGCTAATCTCTGTGACGCATTTAGCCTGACTAACTAGCATGGCCCTACCTGGCCCATTTCTCTAAGCTACCATAACCATGTCCCTTCCCTTCATTCTCATAGGCTGGAGGATGAACCAACGAGGGACGATGAATTGTGGATGAGCCAATCAGATCTCCGAGCCACCCCACGCTCTCTTTCGCACCCAGATCTGTGCATTGTGGGTCAGGCCTTACATCGAGAACGAAGGGGCTGGTGAAGACCTTGTGGGATTATGAATTAGTAGGCCTCTCAATGGATCTATAGTGGTTTTCCCCTCTGGGAATAGAAGAAGGTTATCCCTTTTGGTTTTTTGACAAGAGAACAACTTCTCTCTTAAACTTACTCAGCATGTTTCTTTGAAATGTTATTGTATGATCTTAAATTATATGCATGTATGTGCTTACGTGCATGTATATACAGAGTACATATACAGTACAGTACAATACAGTATACACTATATATGTTTTACATTATATATATATATGTTTACATGAATACACTCAATACATTCAATGTCTGTCTTTTTGTTTGTCTTGACATGGCTAGGTTAAACTCACTGCCTATTTGAAGAGTCACACATTTCTTCAAGGTACATTTGTCAACATGTAAAAGATGGTTTAATCGACTGAATAGTAAGAAAATGGACCATAGTGTTAAATTCAACTGTTTTACAATTCTGAGAAATTCTGAAATTCTGAAAATCTGTACATTTACTAAAATGTATAGGCTACTGTTCATGTTTTGTTTTTGTCATTTACTAAATGTTTGTTTGAACACACAGTTAATCAATAAGTTTGCCTTTTCAACAAAACACTTTGAAATGATCAAGGAGGTCCTGTAAATATTTTAGATTTTTGAATTAATATTTGTTGTTTTTTTGTTTAATAAAATGTGCTAGTACATTCTTTAATAATACTTTATTTGTCATCATTCGTCAAATTGGGAGACCAGTTTGTCAGGTAGTTTATCCATGTACATACACATTTTAAAGGTTCAAAGTTAATTCCATCCATAAGATCAGGCTTGGTTTACATTTGATCATCCCAGATACAGCATATTTAGTTACAGTAACTGTTAAGTAAGTCTTTCCTGTCAATATAATAATTTCAATTAAAGGAACGTTCCACTGATTTTCTATACTTTAATGGTCTCCAAGTTGCCTAACAAATGCCTACAAATGAGCTTAGAAATGCATTCTGTGGATCAAAATACGGCTATTTTCATTCCCCCGAAGACTTCCGGTTTTTCAAAAAACTACAAGCACTTTCTCAGTGCCAGAGTCTCTCATTCAAGTAATATAGTATCGCTGCATGGACGTATGACAAATAGCTTTACGGCTATGTTTATAAATGCAGTATTACCATTACTAAACCACTAATTCTTAGTTTACTCGTGCACTTTCAGCGTTCATTCAATTAATAAAGTAGCAATGCTTGTATAGCCTACATGCAGCACGGAAATTTGGAAATAGGTTCATGGCTATGTTTATCTATGTAGTATTGCCGTTACTAAACTACCATTTTCAGATTTTACTCATGTTGTATGAGCGAAACCGAACCACAGCAGGCTCACGAAGATTAAGATTAAATCAGGCATTTATACTGTGAAGACGAGGATTACAATGTCTGTGGCAGCTACAGAAGACGGTACAGACCAGTCCATGATAGGATACAAACCCACCGGCTGACGTGAAAGCGGGACCTAGCACAATCTCCGTTATTAACTGTTACAGACCATGGATATATTATAGTAACGTGGACAGGATTGAAGAAGGTCAGCAAAAGTGTCTTCAAGACTTTATCATTGAAATGCAAATACGGACGTGCATATACTTTTGTCATATGGTGGGCTCCGTTACAACTAACCACTGTTTCACAACGCTCAATAGTTACGTGTGAAATGTAATGGCAGCCGCTTTAGCAAATTGATATCCCGTATGACGGCATGATGTTATCCACATAGTCCACAGGCTGAGAAAAATAAAATATGAAACTCTGATCAAAAGTAACCGAGCTTGTATCTGCCTCTCAGAACGCTCTCTCGCCCGGATGTAAACATGCTAACATGTTGGTTGGCATCTGGTTTATCCTGTGCGCCTTGATTCCCCAATGCACCACAGGTGTGGAGCCCCACCCAGCCCCAGAGTCTGATCAGTCTGACTCGGACCAGGTGAGGCTGCTTAAACCAGCCACCAACAACACACACACTCCACACTGATGAACTTCATTTTGCTACCGTCTTCTAATAGACCCTTTTCACAGAGGTGTCATCGTAGGATAAACACAGGTGTCGCTCATAACACTAACTATGGGTCTGTTACTTTTATGTACCAGGGCACTTTCAGTGTGTACAGATTGTGCAGAGCCTAAGGGGAATTCTCCCAGCTGTGTGAGGCTAAAAAAAGATGTTCCCTGCGTATGACATAGGGGATACCTGTCTGTTCAGTTCACACACAATTAACAAAGACAGCAGGTAGAAAGGAAAACCCCAAGTACAAATGAAAAACAAGTGTCAAGTAAACATTTCAGGTATTCATTTATCTGAATGGTTGGCATGAGAAATGAACATCATAGATCATAGAGCAAAAAAATTTTAAAAACCATTTGATGTTGGGAAACGTTGGAATGAAGAAAGGCTGCAAGTGGACAGTGAACTAAAGTAAAAGACATATTTATATATGGGGAGCCAGAACCAGGACACTGCTGTGCTGTGACAAAAAAAAAACGTTTATTTGAATTCAATACATTTTGTTACTCATCCTCAAGGGCGTTTTGTCTATAAAGAACAGACATGCAGAAGCCTTCCAGACGACAGCGGGGATTATGTAATACACACACACACCCACCCACCAACTGTATGTTGACGTTCAGAAATAGTTCATTATTAGCGTCATACAAAGTATTCATGTGGTTTAATCTGTCTGCACAACTACAGTATATCATTAAGTGACACAGCATGTGATTCTGTGTGTGTGTGCGTGCGTGCATGCCCCAGGAATGTCTTGCCAGTCACCCTGTAACCACAGTTGACAGACAGAAGAACAACATGGCGTGAGACTACATCAACATACTTCTTCCACATTACCTTGAATGAACAATGACAAGGCGCATTACAAGGAATGCCATTCGACTGGTGGATTAGTGAGCTCCTCACGCAGTCGACAAAGCAAACAACCCATCACGCGTGTACGTATTTGTTGAGTCACTTCGCAGCTGCTTTTATCCAACTCGAATTACAGTGAATGTATATGCATTTTTAGATACACATCATGAATGGGCAGGTAGGGGTTATAGAGGCATCATACTCAAGGATGCATACAGGGTAGACTGGACAGTGGGGTTGGAACCCACAACCGCTCTGCTGGGAGACCTTAACCACTTGACTAGACGATCCTGCCTAGTGGCTGTGTAGGCCCCAGTCTACTTGACTCACCGTATTGGAGTACTTACTTTATTTGTTAGTCCATTGCAGTGTTTCTGTTTCTTTTCTTCCACAATATATTTACATGAAATTAAAAATAAAGCCTGCTAGAGAGCACAAGGAAGGGGTTGGGATCACAAACAAGACTGCAGCTCCACTTCATGATATGCTGGTTTGAAAGACCACCATGCTATTCTGCTAATAACTGATCATCTGACAAGTTGATTATGCAATGATGCCGAGCAGAGAGAAGGAAAGGGTCACATTCGATTTGTCACTACTACAACTGTCTTGATTTTAAGGTCAAAGGTCAAATCAATCCCAAAAATATCTACGTACATTTACTTATAAATACGTTTACAATTTAAGTACATACTTGAGTAAACGTGCTTAACAGTTTATCTCTGATGTAGTTAAGGATGACGTCCACTAAAGGGTGCTGTTGTTTCCCATTCACCTCGTTCACCTCTTACAAGCCCATATCAGTCATATCTACCGGTATTTTTGATATATAATTTGACATTTAGCATACATACTCCTGACATAGGTTACTAATTTGATTGGTACTATTTATGATTTGCTCCATCATTGATTCATTGTTTGACATAATGCACGCTCTAGCTCCATTTCAATACATATTTGAAAAAAATAATGCAATTGCCTTTTTCGACAGTCTTCTGTGTGTTAAAAACAGCTAATAACCTAGTACTTATAAACTTATATAATATCATGGTAATAATGTGTGTGACATTTTTCATAATTATGCCCACTAGACCATAAACCACTGTTCTAGTGGCTTGAGCCACTGAGCCACCCATGTGTCATGTGTATTTTAGATGGTGTCCAGACCTTGGTCTAGACGGAATTCAAATATATTTTTGAAACAATATTACCTTCGCCATTTGAAAAGAGAGTCACCGAGGTCATGACCCAGACGACGGCTGGGTCGGCTGTATACGGCATGCTTAGCTGCCGTATACAGATGCGCTCAGACGGTTTTTTTTAAGCCAATCTTATCCAGCAGTTTCAAGGAGTTTGATCAGACAGGCTTTTTCTAAAGCTTTTCTGCACGCTAATAGCATTGGTGATGAAAGGTCGCGGTGTTCCGAAAAAATCAAGCGGTGAAAGAAAGATGTTTATCTCACAGTATGTTGCCGAGGTTACAGTGGACTGTTATATTCCCTCTCAAACACACAAACATAGGAGCACAAAACAATTGTGCTCCTATGAAGCCTAGAGTGAAAATATCATATTCATGTCTCAACAGATCACCTTCACAACACATGAAGATCTTCATTAGATATGATGCTTGACCACTAAAAAAGCCCAAATGAAGTGCTTGTATATTCCTTTTTTGTTGGCCTCTCGGTGTCTCACAATTCACTCCTCAGACAATCGCGTCATATTGAACACAATCACTATCACAGATACCGAGGGATATAGAGGGTTTTTTTGGACAAAGACATTTGTCAGTCAAAATTGCTTCCCTTTAAGGCCTTGACCAGGTAGAGTAGTTTGCTATGGTGTCGCTATCGTGACACTGCGGACAAGTGGTCAAACAGTAGTCTCTGTTATACATCTCTGTCAGGACTTGGTGTGTGTTAGGATCTCATGTCAGATCTCATGAAGTAATATTGATGATGAATCCCAGAATGTGAGAAAGGCCGTGCACATTAGTCTCCCACTTAAAAGGAGGATGTCCAAAACTCACCCTACTGTCACCATGGTGATGGTGCTGTCACTAACTATCGTGACACTACCCCGGAAAGAAAATCCTGTGTAGCCCTGCAATGTAACATTGTATGTTTATAACACGAGTTGCTTATCTTACATACAGTGTCATAGAAAAGATGAAACATCTTTTTGTAAACAAAATCAAACATCATCAAAGATCATCATTTTTGATTTTATGTAGAAAATCCTAACCCTAGCCTTGGGTAGATACCTACATGTAGTACATCTGTGTCATGTTTTTAAACCTGTCGTAATGTTTTCTGCATGGTCCCTGACAAATAAATTAAATATATGTTTCAAGATTTTGGTAATTCCAATTGAAGAAGTACTCAGAAACAGGGAATAACCCTCTCCTCTCTTTTTGGTTCAAATGAACTTGAGCCCAGTCACTTCGTTACAGAGAATACAACATACTGATGATGCTTTTCAAGAATCTATCTTTACATCTCATCAGCTTTAGTCATGATCAGTGTCGTCATTTCAGTCAAAGTTAAGATATAGCAATGTTCCACACCTTGGTGGAAATCTTTTGTCAAATCAGTTGTGCAATAGTCAGTTTTGGTGAGCTGTTTCTATACAATTCACTTAGATAACATTAAGGTCCTGATGATGAACTGTCTATTAATTTTCTTGCCATTGAGACAATTTTCCTAAGGTGCGGTTTTGAGGTGTGTTCAACAGAATGTAGTATCAAAAATAGGTTCACCAAAAGTATGGGTTACTGAATGCTGGTTGTTGTACCTAATTGATCACTACCTACTGCATGCTTGTCCACCCGTTTAGGTGATCGTTCTTTATAGATAGTACACTCTCTGACTGGAACGTGTAGTAGATATCCTCACTGTTCCCCCCCCACACACACACGTCCACAACTCTGTCAATGGTGTGTCAAATAGCAACCTAATCTTATCATCTGCTCATTGGTTAGTTTGACCTCTCCCTCGCCCATTGCAGCCTGTTGTCGTCATATATTTACCCGTGGTCAGATTCCCCCGTCATGCTCTTTTTAGATAAGAATGCTGGCTGAGACATTTCAATTTAAACAATCCTGTGCCCCATACACCGCACGACCCATACACCGCACAAAGTGCTAGTTTATTCAATTGTTCACACTCTAAAAAAGACAGAAAACTCTCCTGAACATAATCGTCTGTGTCACGGTTCTACATCGTCAGCCTGTCAGTCAATGGTTACAATGGTCTGTGTCACATGAACATAGAACTTAACGACACTACAAACACAACATCATAACTCCACCAAAATCCCCTTAACGTAACACCCCCATAATCCTTTGCACTAACAAGACACAGCAGCACCCCCACTGTCTGGGCGACCCAATTACTTTGACTAATAGGATAACAACAGCGCCCCCACTAGTCTGAGCGACCAAATACCTCGGCCACTACATCAGTCATCCC